>JARLTB010000116.1:2242500-2415000 GCA_030141615.1 Unio pictorum | reverse complement strand
AGACCTAGCAGCTCTGAGCACGCCATAAGTTGCACAGCGAATAAATGTGATACATTTGCAATCACTTACGTCATTTCGAACTCGCTCTAAATCATACGTGAAATCTTCTAATTAGGTGAAGTCTCATATATTCTCTTAATCATATTAATTAAAGTAATTCATTCAATTCTTCAAACCTAACGTTTATGCAATCACGACAACAAATTGAACAATTCATCAAACGTATATAAAGATTAATGTACGACTTCCTATACATACCTCAACACCGTTATACTTCAAAAAGCAAATTATTATACGGATGTATTAGACAAATTTCATGCAAATGCAAATCATTTCAACAAATCATTTTATATATATCGCTTCAACAAATTACATGGTTTTGTCACACGATCATTGTTGGAAACGTCAATCCAAAACAATTCGTCGGATTGCATTGACAACACGTTTTTACGAGGGGATTTCTTGCAAATTCCTCTGAGTTTCCAATAGTCTACTTTTCTCTTGCAGAAAAAAACTTTAAACTTATAAAAATTTCCGATGAGGCAATATAAAACCTAGGAAATATTGGGTGACAACACGTTCTCCTAACTAGCGTAACCAATCAGTTAAATATCTCGGTCCCGCCAAAAATCGGGGTCAGCTTGACCTGGTAGTTTGATAATTACATAGGATCGGAATCTTTTCAATTGTGAAAACAGCTTTAACCTGAAAATCACGTTTACTGTGCCCCTAATAATCCGTCTGGGTTTAAGATAGATCGCCAGAAATTTGCGCCGTCACACACACTCTTGCCGTTAATTAAAGGGATATATACCACGCTATTAATGTGAAGTACAGTCATATTTACCTATGATGTTGTTAGTTATATGGCTATATACCCCGTTATTGTTTTATATGAGTTTCAAAAATACATTATTTTTTTATTGCATGGATATTATGCTGATTTACATTAATGATTGAAACATTATTTATAATGAATTACGGGCAGCAGCAGAGAGGGTGAATCCTACAACGTTTTTAGACAAAATTTGATTGAAATCCTAAAACGAGCCGTCCTATAATCTCATTTCAACCAAAAAAAGGGCGAATCCTACAACGTTTTCAGACAAAAAAAATTGATTGAATCCTTAAAACGATCCGTAGGATTTCGTTGAAATCTCCCTACGAAATCATTTTAACTAAAAAAATGAAAACGATTTTTTAATTAATTTTGGTCGCAACTTGTTGTCATCCACCCTCTCTGCTGCTTAGTGATTTCATCACTGGGTTAACAAAAAATAATAAATGATTTTAACCGAATATTTGATCCAGTCCGATACGATATCGTGTCCGAGGATCATGCAAATTTATTGTTGCGAATCCGTGTGGTTTTGACTGAGCATGACTAAAGAAATCTCGAAATTGATTGAAGTCCATATCAGAACACCATGTCTGCCAAATATTTCGTAGCGTATGTGTATCAACGCCGTTGAATACAGAAAGAATATTGCAGTTATCTCTGATGACTTTTGGAACCTGAGTGTAGCGTTGAGTGACATATATCACGTCAGTGTTTTTGTGACGCCCACGGGAAAATATTCTAGCAGGATTTTTTTGTTTATCCAACATTATATCGTCGTATACGACTAAATTGTTAATATCTCCATCAATATCATCAATGCTCGGTGCTTCATCGATATCGGTTATAAACTCAATAATACCCTCTCCGGATTTTTCTACCGCGCTGTCGTTAAAATCTTTTAGCACTTCATAACATCGTTGATCATCTACGCTAGGGGCAATTAAATACAACTTATCCCATTTCATCCATCTCATTATTAAATTGAGCAACAATTGCGTTTTACCGGATCCAGATGGCCCGATTATAATCATCCGGATAGAGTTTGGTAGCGCTGCATGATGCTTAACCGGTTCTCTTCTTTTAGTCGCTGAAAAATCAATTATATCCATATCTCTATACATAAATTATGGATCTATATTGTGTGAAGTGCAAAACGCGTACTGGCACAGAAGATGTGACGACGGTTACAACTAAAAATAACCGATCAGCGCTTTCTGGTAAATGCATGCAATGTGGTACAAAGAAATTTAGATTTGTGTCTATGAAATCTGATTTAAAAAAAAACGAGGAGGTGATATCGCAGCCAAATTGGCAAAGCTCCCTGGAACCCCATGGGCAAAGTACCCCGGAGAAAAGCACCTTCCCGGATATAGCTACTGTGGACCGGGAACCAGACTTGATATCAGACTCAATAATCAAAATCAACCCAACCCCGGTGAAGAACCAATAAACGCCATTGATAAGGCCTGTCACCTTCATGATGTTGCTTATAAAAGCAGCAATTTGCAACACAGGCATCTAGCAGATGTGAAATTAATTCATGCGTTAAATGCTATTCCTGATAAATCCTTCAAAGAAAAATTGGCTTCATTTTTGATAAAATCGGCTATGAAAAGCAAATTGATGTTAGGTGCCGGTAATTAATAATATGGAATCAATTTATTATTCCCCAAGAGGATACTGGAGGGGTAAATCAGCAGTCCATAAACTCGCTAGCGCTGCAAAAGTGAAAAAAACCACTGCGGCTAATTGGTTATCCAAACAGGCACTATGGCAAATTTATCTACCACCGCCTAAACAAATTCAATTCTCGCATTTTGATGTGACCGCTCCTAATGAAGTTCATCAGGCTGATATATTATTTCTGCCACATGATCGTGGTTACAAATACGCGCTAACCGTAGTTGATATTGCAAGTCGATACAAAGAAGCAGAACCGTTAAAAACAAAATCAGCCACTGAAGTCGCTTCTGCATTTGAAAGGATTTATCGACGAGGTCCTCTGCACTGGCCAAATCTATTGCAGGTTGATCCTGGCAAGGAATTTCAGGGTGCAGTATTATCTACAATGAAACATCATAATGTCACCATACGACGAGGGCATACTGCGCTACATCGCGATCAGGCCATTGTAGAACGATTTAATCGGACGATTGCTGAGCGGTTATTTGGATATCAATACGCAAAAGAATTCATTCAAGAAAAACGATCCCGTGAATGGGTTAAAAGATTACCATCTGTGATTACTGCACTGAATAACGAGATTACTAGAACAATCAACATGAAACCTATCAACGCGATTAAAAAGAAGTCAATACCCGTACAACCACAAAAAGATTTCAAAGAACCAATTCTTCATAGTAATGTCATTGTGAGGTACTTATACGAACCAGGAGAGCTTGAAGGGGGTAGAAAAAGGGCTACTGATCCTATTTGGAGTGTCACTACGCATAAGATATCTACTATAACACGATCAACTGGTAGACCTCCAGTCTATAAACTGGATTCAACTGCCCCTCAACGTGGATTTACTCGACAACAACTACAGGTAATTCCCGAGGATACTCAATTGCCACCGCATGGTCTTAACTAGCACCGTTGCGTCTATTGCACTCAAGACAAGTCAACATCACATTATTTCTGACATGACCGAGACTGTTATTTTTTCTGTCTACGGTGAATTGGCGAGGATCCTTATCCGAATACTGCCAACGCAGTATACAATTGCAACTCGCGCAGTGATTATTCTGTTGTTTCTTCAGCGTAATTATTAATTCAGCATCAATATCAAATTCTCGTTGTTTTTTTTTGTCCTGTTGTTTGTAACCGGAGAGTTTTTTATTAATGATGCTAACATCAATATCACTTATTGTTGTGTCATTATCATCGAAAACAACTCTTCGAAGTTGATTTATTTTTCGTACTCTGGATACTGCGAGATAGACTAAATTCGACCATTCGATGTGATTATCCACCATCCAAACAATTGTATCCGATATAGTCAATCCCTGTGAAGAGTGTATTGTTGCTGCGTATCCTAGCGTCCACGGGGATTTATTAGCACGCAATGCATCTTCAACGACATTGATATCAACCAGCACAATATCATTTAACACGAGAATCTGCTTTTCACTCTGTCCTGGAATATCAACTTCAATATTCTGTTTTCGTGTATCCGATGGCCTATAACAAAGGGGTACTGGAAGCGTTGCAAATTTTTCTTTATGCAATTCAAATAACTTCATCTGAAGTGTGTCCCTGACTATTTTTCTACTTGCAATTATCAAATCATTTGGTTTCCATGTTTCCCAGAAATCGTTTATTTGAGTTTCTGAAATCACTTCACGCGCTATTTCGCACTGGATTCTATCCGGTTGTAGTCTAATTAGCGCTTTGAACTCGCGTAATCGTTCATCAAGTGATCTATAATCAGTGGTGATTTCTTCATAGTAGTCTACAAAACCCTTTAGCCATTCATGTGGAGATGCACCGACAAATGGTGGTGGTTGGCCGTGATCACCGCACATGACGACTTTTGTGTTTTTGTTTAACAACCACTCGAGAAATATTTGTAATACATCTAATGACACTGTGCATATTTCATCCCAGATTATGATTTCAGGAATGAATTTATCACCCATTCGATCAGGAGTCCATTTGTCACCCTTCCATCGAAAGAAACTATGGTAAGTACAGGCATTTACCCCTCGCTGTATCATCTCTCTGGCGAGTCTGTGAGTCGGTGTTAGCACAATCATGGTTGACCGACGAAATAATTCAATTGCACGAGTTGTCTTTCCTGACCCACCACAACCGTTTAAATAAACTGTCTTGTATCGACATATTGGATCAGATACCGGTGGTGCATTAGAAAATTCTGATTGATTTTCAGCGCGGTTACAACAAAGATATTTATCATCCATGGCAACGTCTGCGGATTCACAATACTCATGTAGCATCTCCCTTTTAAATCGCCAACGCCCCCACGCTTCCTCGGGATCTGTGAATTTAGCTACAGCTGATTTGTATTTATTGTGTATATACATCGAATCAGTGGCCACTCTAACCGCGGTATTAGGAAATCTATTTATCATCGAAAATAGATTAATAGAAGCATAGGCTAGCATTGAACTTCTCAAATGTGTGTACTGGGAATTATGTCCATCACAGTAGGTAACAACCGTACCTAATTTCTCACCATTGGATAGAAAAGCATCCTTACGGGATACAAGTTTTCCCTGCTTCATTAAATCCGCTACAAGAAAATCGTATTCAGCGACATCTATGATCAACCGCGAAGAATATTTTGCGTTGTCGTACCGTCCACCTTGAGTGAATTTACCGATTATTCTTCGTCCGAGATCTTTTGCTTGTTCTTTTTTAATTTCAAATAACTTCTTAGACCAATTTATGATTTCTTCTTCATTGAAATCAGGGAATTGTTTTCGTAGTTCGTTGATTATACGATCTAGATCGGGTTGTGGTAGCCAAACTTCTTTCTGAGCTCGATAGCATATAATAGCCTCGGAAACAATCAACGATATTAGCATACCACAATCAATCATATATCGTAGTAACACTATTGGCATCCAGGCCTTTTCAGATAGGTGTCTACCGAGCCAAACATAACTACACGGATGTAATCCTGACGCTAATTCGAATGATATCACACGAGCGAATCCGGTTAAATCAAAATCAGGTAATGGTCCATTAATCGCAACACGAGTCATTTCATGTGTTGGGTGTCCAAATCGTTTGAAGTACTCAGCGCATTCCCCATACCCGAGAAAACTTCCGGGATAACACGCGGCTATATCAATTGAAATCATACCATCACGTGAGTATTTCGTATTCCACAATCCTCCATGACCAAATTCGACGCAACTCGATTTAACATCCTCAAGAAAATCACTTCGTGTTGGACGCCATGAGTTTTTTTCTCTTGCGAAGTGAGCTACCACTGATGGAATAGTAAAACTATCCGTGAGTAGTTTTTCATGGAAACTCTCCGGTGAAAAATCACTAGCGATTTTTCTCATTCTGTTATCTAATTCTTCAACGCGATATAATTCACCATTTGGTTTTACAAACTGATCGAATCCTTCATCACTTCTAAGTAACCACACTGACACAGGATCATCCTTACACAACGCATTAATAGCATCAAATAATCTCTCTTCATAGAAAACATCCCCGATGAACTCCTTAGGGATATATTTCACGGTTCGTTCTCGTGGAAATACTGTTACCGCAGGTGTCCACGCGTGTTTGTTATGATCAATAATCTGTATTGGTGCTCCATTTTTGTTATATTTCGGTTCGTATAAAACCTCTCCGGTTATCGTCATAACTGTTATTGGAAATCTTAATGATGTTTCTAACTTAGCTATATCAGAAATCTTTGCACCGTTCTGTTTCACTGTCAGTTCCCACTCGGTTATTTTTTTTCGTCTTAGATCAGTTAGTTTATTTCCTCGGGATGCATTTGTGAAGTGCTCCATTACCCGTGTTGCTACACAATTAAGCCCTGACGAATATTTCATAGGAGCTAGTTTTGCGATATCGGGTTTATCATTTAACGGATATAGCCCATAAACCATTGCTGTTACGGGATAAGATCTTTCGTAGTATGGTTTGTCAATGCCGGTTAGAATCCCTGGTTTGGAATCTCTACTCACAATGACAGCTTTTTTATTCTTGAGGATTGGTTCAAATTTATCCCTAATAATCCATTTGCCATCGACTTCAATAATGAATTTGATTCGGAAAAAATACCGTTTTTCCCCAACATGTGAAATTATCACTGCTGCTTTTTCATCATTCATGGTAGCGTCAACAACACCATCAATTCGAAGTGTTGACCAACAATAGGATGCTCCATCACGCTTAAATTCATTGAAACAATCTCTGATTTTATTAATCATGGCTTTATCAAGAATTTTATTCTTTGGTGTATCAGAGACTATATCGAGATTGAATTGAGCATCCTTCCAGGGTAATTTCTTGGACGCTTTTGAAATCCGAAGGATTTTGGGTTTATCGAGATTAAATTTGTTACGTTTTTTTGGTCTATCGAGATTAAATCTAGGACTGATTTTCAATAATCTCTTAAACTCTTTCATGTTTCCGTCTCTTGGACGTTTGATACGTTTTTTTGGTCTATCGAGATTAAATCTAGGACTGATTTTCAATAATCTCTTAAACTCTTTCATGTTTCCGTCTCTTGGACGTTTGATACGTTTTTTGGGTCTATCGAGATTAAATCTAGGATTGATTTTTAATAATCTCTTAAACTCTTTCATGTTTCCGTCTCTTGGACGTTTGATACGTTTTTTGGATCTATCGAGATTAAATCTAGGACTGATTTTCAATAATCTCTTAAACTCTTTATCAGCATTGAATTCAGCATTTTTCGAAGGCGTTTTCCTTAACTCCTTCATTCTATAATTAAAACAAGCATTTAAATGAAAGATTTTTATATAATGAATCACTGCAAGTGGCTTATGATTGGATCAGTAATCCCGTGTAACAAATCATGCAGAAGTGAGTTTTGTGGGTATCATATGCAAAGCTTTCGACGTGGAAGCCTTGGTCCGTTACCTTGTATTCTATGTGGGGTTGGGGTCAGGGGAAAATCGCAGTTGTGTTTGAATTGCGGTGGAAAGCGATACAGGGAGTTGAAGCGATATTATGATAAAAGAATAAAAAATAGACAATCAATCAGAAATTATGACCCTGACGCTGACAAAGTCAGTATTCTTGACGCTGACAAAGTCAGTATCAAGGATAAAATCATAAGAACTCCTCAAGACTACATCGAAAGATTTATCATTAAACCAAACAATGAATTAGACAAACAATAGTATTATGTATACGAATGAACCAAGAATTCAGACCACACCCTGTGATCACAAATTATGAAGCATCAAGTGATGGTGTTGTAAGAAACCGCAGACTGAAGAAACCAGTTGGTTCTGTGAATAATCAAGGGTATTTGATATTTACTGTTAGGGAGGGAAAAGAAACGAAAACTTATCTCAATCATCGTTTCACATTTGAGTGTTTTTATGGATTGATCGAGGATGATTCTGTCATTGATCATATCGATTCTAATCCGAAGAACAATTCCTTATCAAATCTTCAAGCAATCACACAGAGTGAGAATTCCAAACGAGGGGGGACTGGGAAATACTCGAAAAAAGCGAGACCCGTGAAATCTTTGAATACGATAACTAACGAAGAAAAAATATTTCAATCAATAACCAGCGCCGGTAGACACTTCGATATTTGTTCACCCTCAGTACAAAGAGTTGCAGAGGGGGTTTGTCGATCTGCGATTTCAAAAGGGACGGGACAAAAAATTCGATTTAGTTACGTCTAATGCGTCATATTTTTCATTTAGAAATATGTCATTGCTATAGAATAATGAATTCTGAAAACATGAATAGCATTTTATCCGAGATTTCAAAATTGAAAAGTTGGGATATTGAACTATCAGATGGGTTAAATCCTGATCAAATCATGTCTGATTTTCAGGATATTGAATACGGAGTTAACAACAATAAATATATGCTACCAAAGAAGTATGCGCTCATCAAAAGAATTCAGAATTCTATTCGGGACTCTCTCGCATTTTCCAGTGACGTAAGTGTGTTCGCTCCGTTGTATACCATCGTAGAACGAATACGAAAAGAATTGGGGTACGAATACGAATTGAAAAAGGAGGTTAATTCTAAAGTTAGAAACTTACGAGCGTTAATTCAAGAAAATGAACAATTTTGATTGACCAACCATTTATCATTATTTGATTGCTCGACCATTAATCATTATTTGATTGCCCGACCATTAATCATTTTTTTTAGCCGACCCTCAAAGGATGTCAAAAATCGATAGACGATATGTCAGATTGATCAAAACTAGGATGTTGAAACTATCAGTATTATTTATTTATATATACAATTTTGATAGTTTCAACATCGATGAACGAAGCTGTCTCACGATGAAATAACACTTCCATGACCATCCGATGGTGTTAGGTCGGGATTGAAAAATTGTTTTACAATTGAAAAATTGTTTTACAATTGAAAAATTGTTTCTGATTTCAAATAATGGTCAATGAAGCATTAACAACCCGATTGGCTCGTGAACGATTAGATGCAATTAAGAGATTTGTACCAATTCGTGACTCTGTACGGAATAAACTGCAACAACGACAGAGTTTACAAACGGATTTTGCTGCGGGATCTGAAGAATTGTTTAAACCAGTAACAACAGCAACGAAGGAGATAGAGCGTGCTATACTGGGAGATGATCCTGACGGTAAAAGAAAAGAAGAGGGTCTTATTCCTGTGTTAGAAAAAATAGCAAAAAGAACTAAACAAACAAAAAAATCCTTGCAATCACTTCCTCAGGATATATCAACCGCTTCGAAACGAACATTTAAAGGATTTCAGGAAGAACTAGTTAGTGGACTACCTAAATCAATTATATTTACCGAGAGCGCTAAACAACAAATTCTCAACGAGGATATAGACAATTTAGGTGAATTCGCTGCTAACAGCTATGATTCACAAGAGAAGTTTTTCACGGACAATTATTCGGATTATAGAATGTCACATAATGAATGGGCTGATATAGTGTATGAAATAAATACTGGGAGTTTAGATAGAAGGATGAAGGACTACAGAAACTTCAAAAGAAAATTTCAACTCCAAATAAGACGGCCATACGACGAGAAGAAATTTTCGGGGAGTGGTCTAGTTGGAAACGCTAGCGTTTCATGTCCTGGTAGTGTTCTCAGTGATATATCACGATTAGAGGTTCTTGTAGGAGGGTTCCGAGCCGGAAATAACTCACCGGAAATAATTAATGAAGCAGCTGATATCTGTAGACGATTATTTCAGGGTGGTATCATGGATATCAGCACATATCGAGATTTCATTGGCGAGTTAGCAAATGGGTATCACAGTGACTGAATCGATTAGATAAATAACAATTGAAAAATTGTTTCTGATTTCAAATAATGATCATACACTACAATCATGATAAACCAACCCCCGTCTACGTAGTTAATTCACGGTTTCCGGTTTATAGAGCATACTACGGAGATGGTTTAGGCAATACCATTGCAGGGTTATTTGCGAGAATGGCTCCAAAAGTGATGCCGTTGGCTAAACAATTATCAATGAAAGCAATTGATGTTATTCGTGATAAGGGTATTGGTGCTGTTGGAGATCTTCTTGCCGGAAAAGCGTTTTCAACTGCGAAGAATAAATTAACATCATTAGTGAGACGAAAAAAGAAACCGGTACCATTGCCATCTACAGCGGAAATGCCTGCGAGTGTTAGTAGAATTATAAATAACGCAGTAGATGAAAAATTAGCGTCGATGATAAATCAAGGGGATCAAAGCAATATTGCAAACATGATAGCAGGAAGTGGCTTTAAAAAACTACGACGATGAAATGGGAAATCGCGATTTAGACTCTGATAAATAGAATAAAATGTTCAAAAAGTTACGTGATCCAGCGTTTGATATAGACGCCCCAGTTGGCAAGGATGATTCTGTACGCGATTATCAATATTACGCCTATCATGCCATAGACTCAAATAGTCGAGCAAGAATTGATCTTCAAGTCCATGATACCAGTAAATACTTTTTACCCTGTGAAGCGTTTATTGAAATCGAAGGAGAAATTGTAACAGCTGCTGATACTCCTGCTGTACCAGCACAGTATCCAGCTGGTACTCAAGTCGGTTTTGTCAATAATGGTATCATGGCGCTATTTGAGAGTGCTAGATATCTCATTGATGGAAAAGAAATCGAGTCGATAGATCGCGATGTTGATGTGGCTACAACAATAATAGGACTAGCGAGATATTCTGATGATTATACAAGATCAGCAGGACCCTCTATGATGTTTGCAAAAGATGGTAAGAATACCGCTGGAGGAAATCCATTTGTTGTAAGACGACCAAAGAATAATGCTGGCACCGCTAATATTGATGCCGAGGATATGATTATAAACAACGATCCTAATTTCAATCTAGGAGCTGCAACACGAAACTCAATGTTGCAAGGAGCGCGTAAATCATTTTCATGCGCGATTCCACTGCATCACATATTTGGATTCTGTAGAAACGTCCGAAAAGTTATTTATGGGGCGAAGCATACAGTATCGCTTGTACGAAAGAGTGATGATAACGACGCAATCTGGAGGATTCCAGCAGACAATGCAAATCCAAATGCTGATGCCGGTAAAGTCAATTTAACAAAAATATCATTGTGGATGCCAGTGTTGACTCCAGCAATCACCGCAGAAGAACGATTACTATCATTTATGGACCAAGGAGGAAAGTCGTTGTTAAGTTGGTTATCAGTGAGTACAGATGTGAAGCAATCAAATATCAACGGGTTATTCACTTGGAACCTAGCATCAAAACAAGGTGTTGCTGCGCCACGTCATATATTTATTGCGTTACAAGATAACACACGAGTTGGCGATCAACGTTTCAGTCATATGATATTTGATCAATTAGGTGTGAAAGACGTCTCACTGAGAATAAACGGCCAACAGGAACCATCCGAGGATATACAACTTAATTACACAGAAAATCATATTGCACGAGTTTATCATCGTCTGTTGTCATTTATGGCACGTGATCAAAATGTGGATACTGGTTTGCAAATATCACAATACGACTTTAAAAATCTGTATCCGATCTATTACTTCTCACTGGAACATCTCGATTTGATGAGACAATCTGTTGTTGATATACACTTTAGAGCTAATGTGCTTCGTGGTGCTATTGCTGATTATAGAGCGGTTGCTGTCATTCTCAGTGATAAATCAATGCTACTTGAAGGTGTTGGTGGAAGAATGAGAGTGGTAGATGCACCAGTGGAAAACATGTAATTGAAATTGTAAACGATTTAGAATCAATCTATTATGTATAATGTCATATAGTGTTATTAGTGTTGCGTTAACTCCCGGTCAATTAAAAAAATTGCAATCGGAATCAGCTAAAAAATGTGGAACCACAATCACGTTGAAACCCAACCAAATGACTGGTGGTGCAAATAAACTATCGCTGACAACTCGTCAGGTGAAACATTTCAATGATGCACTTGCAGCCAAAAAAGGTGTTCAGATTACTCTCTCTGCGGCTGCTATCAAAAATATGATTAAAACAGGCGGTATATTTCCGTTGTTAGCTGCGATTCCAGCATTGATTGCAGCAGCAGCCCCAGCGGTGGCTAAAGCGGCAGCGTTAGGAGCCGTTGGTACTGCAGCAGGAATGGCACTAAAGAAGGCAACTGGGAAAGGATATAAAAAAAAGGGACGATCCGTTCACGGATTGGGTCTAAGACTACCAGGAACCCCGTATTCGTGGTACAGCGGAAAGGGTCTAAGACTACCAGGAACGATTTATTAATTCAGAAATCTTCGATTTCCGAACCTATGGTTCCCAAATCTTCGATGGTTCCAATGTCCAATTTTGATTTAATGGATGCTGCTAAAAAACTAGCGATTAAAAACTTCAGAGGTGTCTTTATGAAAGATCAATTACCTCATCAACCAAACAAAACTGAAACAGGTATCATTAATCTCGATAACAGCACCGGACCTGGAACTCACTGGGTTGCATACGCTATTGATCCACGTGGGATTGTCTATTTCGATTCATATGGATTAGCCCCACCAAAAGAGTTTTTGCGTTATATAAAAACCCTTCCAATGAAGACTTGGTATTCTACGCTACCAACACAAACGATGATTGACCCACCAATATGTGGCAGCGAAGTATTAAATGTCCTTGACGCTATTTCTAACTCCTTGAGTAACCCAAGCGGAAAACCACCACATGTTGTCGTTAATGAATACACTAGTAATCGCTTTTTAGAGAGAGAAAGAGTTTTACAATAACATGATTGATATTTGGGGGAGATCTTTGAAACCCAAACCCGATGGCGTAGCAACCCCTGATTCTATCAAGGATATAACAAAAAAAATTAAAGATGAAATCGCTGAGACGTTAAATTTAAAAAGTGTTGACCCGAATGAAATAGTTGTATTTCAGGACAAACAGGGTAAATTGAAAACCAGTAATATTTCTCTGGATGATATTTTAGTTAAACAACAAAACGCAATCGAGAACACCGTTGCGTTATTTTCCGATCAGGGTAAACTCAAACCGGGTGTACTCATTTCGACGATTACAGATCGATTAAAAACTATCAACGATGAGTTAAACAATTCTATAGTTGTAATAAAAACACTTGAATCTAAAATTGAAGAAAACGGAAAACAGTTTATATCATTTCGTAGAAATATCATTGATAAATTTATTGGAACCCAGTTGGATAAAATAGAAATAAAACTCCCTGATATTAAAAAATCCATCGATGAGACGAAAAACTTCATCGAAGCCGTCAAAGGTGATTTTTCGAGGATGATAACAATCATTGAAAAAACAAAAATTCCTCATGAGAAAACCAACAACGTGGTATACACAATCCAACACGGATCATTTGAGTGGACACCTACAAACAACAAATTAAATATCACTGCAACCGTTAAGGGTATTTATCGATTAACACTAGTAACACCATTAACTCAATTTAATATATCATCGTCGAGTTCATCCGGGGGTAATAATACGATTTCAACGATCATCGACAAGGATACAACTGAAAAGTTCACTATAACAGCTATTGATAAAAATTTGATTGGGGTTTCAGTTACCTGGTATGTTGAATTCGTAGCGGATTTAAGTAAATAACTAAATTGAAAGGATTTCACAATTGAAAACGCTAGCTTTTTTAAAATAACAACAATGACTTTGTCATCGACGCAATGTCGCTATGATCAGGTCAGAGAATTTCAGAATAGACTCAAAACCCTCACTGAGGAGTATCAAATAAAAATAAAAAAATACCGACGAAGAATCACCGCAATTGATATTATTATGTACTCGGTGTCAAGCGTTCTCACTGGCGCCGGAATAATACTTGGATCGGTTATAATGATTGCCCCGGTCGTAGTTCCAATTTGCATTTCTGCGGTGGCTACAATCGGGGGTATATCAACCGGGATAGCAAAAAAGATATCATCATGCAGCCAGAGTAAACTGCAGAATTACTTACTTCAATTTCATATTGCATCAACCGCATATTCGCAGTTATCATTGATGATATCATCGTCACTCGATAATACAATTATATCAGATAGTGAATTCTCAGCGATGGTCAGTATTTTTGATTCCGCGATATCGAAATTAGAGCAACAACATGAGTATAATAACAATGACAACACAGATGGAATCAGAAAAAACAAACCCAAAAAACAAAATGATCTCAATAATATCAACATTACCAGATTGTGAGTTCTCGGTGATGGTCAGTATTTATGATTCCTCGATACCAAAATTAGAAATAAATCATGAGTATAATAACAATGACAACACCGCAGGAATTACTTCAACGAATAGTGGAGAACACGAACCCAGTACAAACAAGTATGATATCAATAACATCAACGGAACCCGAGTTTAGTGTGAATTTCCCCTCTCCGGTCCCAGTGAAGGAGATAGCGCTAGCAAAATTACGAGTATACCACAGTTGGCCTAATATCAGATCAAAATCATTTGGTGGTCAACAACCCAATAATTCTTTAGTGTTTGCAAATGAGAATAAACCCGACGGAACCCCAGACTGGAAAGTTGTTTCGATACCAACAGGGTCATACCAAATAGAACAAATCAATAATGAATTCGCGCGTAGAATAAAATCGATTACTGGAAAAGAATCAAAAATCGCTATAACGGTTCATGAACCAACGCTATCATCCGCAATTGAAATAAACTCAGAAGGATATGTCGTAGATATATATCAGAGTTCTATTAGAACCGTACTAGGTTGGCCTGAATTACCACCCCGGGGAGAAACCGTTAATTTACCAGAACCACAAAAATCTGATTATATCACCGACAGAATAAAACCTAAAAATCCAATAAAGAGTTATAAAAAATACAACTTATTTATAGAGTTTTTTGGGTTAGCATACGAACATAGGGCGGAGGGTGGACCATTGCAATATAATTTTGTTAACGAACCTGAAATCATTAAAAATTTCACAGCAATGAATAATGATTTATCGCTGTTGTTAATATCTCTTAAATCCGGCTCTCTCAGCCGATATGAATTTATCAGCGTCGTAGAAACATGCAATAAAATTATCGACGATATGGAAAAATTTAATTCACAACTTATTCAAGCATTACTCGATGATAAAAACCCCATATCGAGAACAAAATTTGCATCAGACTATAAAATCCGCGTTGAAGATATTCCAACATTCAAACTACCAGGATATAACGTACCAGAACTAAAAAAACTTCTCAGTGACACCATCGATGTTGGTTTTAAAATAATTCATGATGCATGGAAAAAAACATCATCAGGGGAAATAAAAATCCTCAAACACAATAATGACCCAGACGGTGGCGGCAGGCATATCGCTCCGTTCAACGTAAATATATCCTCAGTGATTGCGCTTAATTTAGTGTGTGATGTTATTGAAGGAAGCTATCAAATTAATCTCGAACGATCAAATCAAGCTCAGCAAGGGTATATTCTTTATTCATTTGCCCCAACAGCTCCTCCAGGATTTTTAATAATTGAGTCTCCGGTTAATCCAGTCTATATGCGATGCCATAATAATTCATTAACCAGAATTAATTTCAAACTCACCGACCAGTCCAATAATCTGATTGATTTACAAGAAGAGGTGTTAGTGATTAGTTTGTTTGTGAAATCCTAAATTGCTTTGCAATTTCAAAGGATTTTCGTCCTAAGGACTTTCATCATAAAGACTGGTTAAAATCATTTATTATTTTTTGTTAACCCAGTGATGAAATCACTAAGCAGCAGAGAGGGTGGATGACAACAAGTTGCGACCAAAATTAATTAAAAAATCGTTTTCATTTTTTTAGTTAAAATGATTTCGTAGGGAGATTTCAACGAAATCCTACGGATCGTTTTAAGGATTCAATCAATTTTTTTTGTCTGAAAACGTTGTAGGATTCGCCCTTTTTTTGGTTGAAATGAGATTATAGGACGGCTCGTTTTAGGATTTCAATCAAATTTTGTCTAAAAACGTTGTAGGATTCACCCTCTCTGCTGCTGCCCGTAATTCATTATAAATAATGTTTCAATCATTAATGTAAATCAGCATAATATCCATGCAATAAATCATTATTCATTGCTGTGAAATTTTTAATGATTTCAGGTTCGTTAACAAAATTATATTGCAATGGTCCACCCTCCGCCCTATGTTCGTATGCTAACCCAAAAAACTCTATAAATAAGTTGTATTTTTTATAACTCTTTATTGGATTTTTAGGTTTTATTCTGTCGGTGATATAATCAGATTTTTGTGGTTCTGGTAAATTAACGGTTTCTCCCCGGGGTGGTAATTCAGGCCAACCTAGTACGGTTCTAATAGAACTCTGATATATATCTACGACATATCCTTCTGAGTTTATTTCAATTGCGGATGATAGCGTTGGTTCATGAACCGTTATAGCGATTTTTGATTCTTTTCCAGTAATCGATTTTATTCTACGCGCGAATTCATTATTGATTTGTTCTATTTGGTATGACCCTGTTGGTATCGAAACAACTTTCCAGTCTGGGGTTCCGTCGGGTTTATTCTCATTTGCAAACACTAAAGAATTATTGGGTTGTTGACCACCAAATGATTTTGATCTGATATTAGGCCAACTGTGGTATACTCGTAATTTTGCTAGCGCTATCTCCTTCACTGGGACCGGAGAGGGGAAATTCACACTAAACTCGGGTTCCGTTGATGTTATTGATATCATACTTGTTTGTACTGGGTTCGTGTTCTCCACTATTCGTTGAAGTAATTCCTGCGGTGTTGTCATTGTTATTATACTCATGATTTATTTCTAATTTTGGTATCGAGGAATCATAAATACTGACCATCACCGAGAACTCACAATCTGGTAATGTTGATATTATTGAGATCATTTTGTTTTTTGGGTTTGTTTTTTCTGATTCCATCTGTGTTGTCATTGTTATTATACTCATGTTGTTGCTCTAATTTCGATATCGCGGAATCAAAAATACTGACCATCGCTGAGAATTCACTATCTGATATAATTGTATTATCGAGTGACGATGATATCATCAATGATAACTGCGAATATGCGGTTGATGCAATATGAAATTGAAGTAAGTAATTCTGCAGTTTACTCTGGCTGCATGATGATATCTTTTTTGCTATCCCGGTTGATATACCCCCGATTGTAGCCACCGCAGAAATGCAAATTGGAACTACGACCGGGGCAATCATTATAACCGATCCAAGTATTATTCCGGCGCCAGTGAGAACGCTTGACACCGAGTACATAATAATATCAATTGCGGTGATTCTTCGTCGGTATTTTTTTATTTTTATTTGATACTCCTCAGTGAGGGTTTTGAGTCTATTCTGAAATTCTCTGACCTGATCATAGCGACATTGCGTCGATGACAAAGTCATTGTTGTTATTTTAAAAAAGCTAGCGTTTTCAATTGTGAAATCCTTTCAATTTAGTTATTTACTTAAATCCGCTACGAATTCAACATACCAGGTAACTGAAACCCCAATCAAATTTTTATCAATAGCTGTTATAGTGAACTTTTCAGTTGTATCCTTGTCGATGATCGTTGAAATCGTATTATTACCCCCGGATGAACTCGACGATGATATATTAAATTGAGTTAATGGTGTTACTAGTGTTAATCGATAAATACCCTTAACGGTTGCAGTGATATTTAATTTGTTGTTTGTAGGTGTCCACTCAAATGATCCGTGTTGGATTGTGTATACCACGTTGTTGGTTTTCTCATGAGGAATTTTTGTTTTTTCAATGATTGTTATCATCCTCGAAAAATCACCTTTGACGGCTTCGATGAAGTTTTTCGTCTCATCGATGGATTTTTTAATATCAGGGAGTTTTATTTCTATTTTATCCAACTGGGTTCCAATAAATTTATCAATGATATTTCTACGAAATGATATAAACTGTTTTCCGTTTTCTTCAATTTTAGATTCAAGTGTTTTTATTACAACTATAGAATTGTTTAACTCATCGTTGATAGTTTTTAATCGATCTGTAATCGTCGAAATGAGTACACCCGGTTTGAGTTTACCCTGATCGGAAAATAACGCAACGGTGTTCTCGATTGCGTTTTGTTGTTTAACTAAAATATCATCCAGAGAAATATTACTGGTTTTCAATTTACCCTGTTTGTCCTGAAATACAACTATTTCATTCGGGTCAACACTTTTTAAATTTAACGTCTCAGCGATTTCATCTTTAATTTTTTTTGTTATATCCTTGATAGAATCAGGGGTTGCTACGCCATCGGGTTTGGGTTTCAAAGATCTCCCCCAAATATCAATCATGTTATTGTAAAACTCTTTCTCTCTCTAAAAAGCGATTACTAGTGTATTCATTAACGACAACATGTGGTGGTTTTCCGCTTGGGTTACTCAAGGAGTTAGAAATAGCGTCAAGGACATTTAATACTTCGCTGCCACATATTGGTGGGTCAATCATCGTTTGTGTTGGTAGCGTAGAATACCAAGTCTTCATTGGAAGGGTTTTTATATAACGCAAAAACTCTTTTGGTGGGGCTAATCCATATGAATCGAAATAGACAATCCCACGTGGATCAATAGCGTATGCAACCCAGTGAGTTCCAGGTCCGGTGCTGTTATCGAGATTAATGATACCTGTTTCAGTTTTGTTTGGTTGATGAGGTAATTGATCTTTCATAAAGACACCTCTGAAGTTTTTAATCGCTAGTTTTTTAGCAGCATCCATTAAATCAAAATTGGACATTGGAACCATCGAAGATTTGGGAACCATAGGTTCGGAAATCGAAGATTTCTGAATTAATAAATCGTTCCTGGTAGTCTTAGACCCTTTCCGCTGTACCACGAATACGGGGTTCCTGGTAGTCTTAGACCCAATCCGTGAACGGATCGTCCCTTTTTTTTATATCCTTTCCCAGTTGCCTTCTTTAGTGCCATTCCTGCTGCAGTACCAACGGCTCCTAACGCTGCCGCTTTAGCCACCGCTGGGGCTGCTGCTGCAATCAATGCTGGAATCGCAGCTAACAACGGAAATATACCGCCTGTTTTAATCATATTTTTGATAGCAGCCGCAGAGAGAGTAATCTGAACACCTTTTTTGGCTGCAAGTGCATCATTGAAATGTTTCACCTGACGAGTTGTCAGCGATAGTTTATTTGCACCACCAGTCATTTGGTTGGGTTTCAACGTGATTGTGGTTCCACATTTTTTAGCTGATTCCGATTGCAATTTTTTTAATTGACCGGGAGTTAACGCAACACTAATAACACTATATGACATTATACATAATAGATTGATTCTAAATCGTTTACAATTTCAATTACATGTTTTCCACTGGTGCATCTACCACTCTCATTCTTCCACCAACACCTTCAAGTAGCATTGATTTATCACTGAGAATGACAGCAACCGCTCTATAATCAGCAATAGCACCACGAAGCACATTAGCTCTAAAGTGTATATCAACAACAGATTGTCTCATCAAATCGAGATGTTCCAGTGAGAAGTAATAGATCGGATACAGATTTTTAAAGTCGTATTGTGATATTTGCAAACCAGTATCCACATTTTGATCACGTGCCATAAATGACAACAGACGATGATAAACTCGTGCAATATGATTTTCTGTGTAATTAAGTTGTATATCCTCGGATGGTTCCTGTTGGCCGTTTATTCTCAGTGAGACGTCTTTCACACCTAATTGATCAAATATCATATGACTGAAACGTTGATCGCCAACTCGTGTGTTATCTTGTAACGCAATAAATATATGACGTGGCGCAGCAACACCTTGTTTTGATGCTAGGTTCCAAGTGAATAACCCGTTGATATTTGATTGCTTCACATCTGTACTCACTGATAACCAACTTAACAACGACTTTCCTCCTTGGTCCATAAATGATAGTAATCGTTCTTCTGCGGTGATTGCTGGAGTCAACACTGGCATCCACAATGATATTTTTGTTAAATTGACTTTACCGGCATCAGCATTTGGATTTGCATTGTCTGCTGGAATCCTCCAGATTGCGTCGTTATCATCACTCTTTCGTACAAGCGATACTGTATGCTTCGCCCCATAAATAACTTTTCGGACGTTTCTACAGAATCCAAATATGTGATGCAGTGGAATCGCGCATGAAAATGATTTACGCGCTCCTTGCAACATTGAGTTTCGTGTTGCAGCTCCTAGATTGAAATTAGGATCGTTGTTTATAATCATATCCTCGGCATCAATATTAGCGGTGCCAGCATTATTCTTTGGTCGTCTTACAACAAATGGATTTCCTCCAGCGGTATTCTTACCATCTTTTGCAAACATCATAGAGGGTCCTGCTGATCTTGTATAATCATCAGAATATCTCGCTAGTCCTATTATTGTTGTAGCCACATCAACATCGCGATCTATCGACTCGATTTCTTTTCCATCAATGAGATATCTAGCACTCTCAAATAGCGCCATGATACCATTATTGACAAAACCGACTTGAGTACCAGCTGGATACTGTGCTGGTACAGCAGGAGTATCAGCAGCTGTTACAATTTCTCCTTCGATTTCAATAAACGCTTCACAGGGTAAAAAGTATTTACTGGTATCATGGACTTGAAGATCAATTCTTGCTCGACTATTTGAGTCTATGGCATGATAGGCGTAATATTGATAATCGCGTACAGAATCATCCTTGCCAACTGGGGCGTCTATATCAAACGCTGGATCACGTAACTTTTTGAACATTTTATTCTATTTATCAGAGTCTAAATCGCGATTTCCCATTTCATCGTCGTAGTTTTTTAAAGCCACTTCCTGCTATCATGTTTGCAATATTGCTTTGATCCCCTTGATTTATCATCGACGCTAATTTTTCATCTACTGCGTTATTTATAATTCTACTAACACTCGCAGGCATTTCCGCTGTAGATGGCAATGGTACCGGTTTCTTTTTTCGTCTCACTAATGATGTTAATTTATTCTTCGCAGTTGAAAACGCTTTTCCGGCAAGAAGATCTCCAACAGCACCAATACCCTTATCACGAATAACATCAATTGCTTTCATTGATAATTGTTTAGCCAACGGCATCACTTTTGGAGCCATTCTCGCAAATAACCCTGCAATGGTATTGCCTAAACCATCTCCGTAGTATGCTCTATAAACCGGAAACCGTGAATTAACTACGTAGACGGGGGTTGGTTTATCATGATTGTAGTGTATGATCATTATTTGAAATCAGAAACAATTTTTCAATTGTTATTTATCTAATCGATTCAGTCACTGTGATACCCATTTGCTAACTCGCCAATGAAATCTCGATATGTGCTGATATCCATGATACCACCCTGAAATAATCGTCTACAGATATCAGCTGCTTCATTAATTATTTCCGGTGAGTTATTTCCGGCTCGGAACCCTCCTACAAGAACCTCTAATCGTGATATATCACTGAGAACACTACCAGGACATGAAACGCTAGCGTTTCCAACTAGACCACTCCCCGAAAATTTCTTCTCGTCGTATGGCCGTCTTATTTGGAGTTGAAATTTTCTTTTGAAGTTTCTGTAGTCCTTCATCCTTCTATCTAAACTCCCAGTATTTATTTCATACACTATATCAGCCCATTCATTATGTGACATTCTATAATCCGAATAATTGTCCGTGAAAAACTTCTCTTGTGAATCATAGCTGTTAGCAGCGAATTCACCTAAATTGTCTATATCCTCGTTGAGAATTTGTTGTTTAGCGCTCTCGGTAAATATAATTGATTTAGGTAGTCCACTAACTAGTTCTTCCTGAAATCCTTTAAATGTTCGTTTCGAAGCGGTTGATATATCCTGAGGAAGTGATTGCAAGGATTTTTTTGTTTGTTTAGTTCTTTTTGCTATTTTTTCTAACACAGGAATAAGACCCTCTTCTTTTCTTTTACCGTCAGGATCATCTCCCAGTATAGCACGCTCTATCTCCTTCGTTGCTGTTGTTACTGGTTTAAACAATTCTTCAGATCCCGCAGCAAAATCCGTTTGTAAACTCTGTCGTTGTTGCAGTTTATTCCGTACAGAGTCACGAATTGGTACAAATCTCTTAATTGCATCTAATCGTTCACGAGCCAATCGGGTTGTTAATGCTTCATTGACCATTATTTGAAATCAGAAACAATTTTTCAATTGTAAAACAATTTTTCAATTGTAAAACAATTTTTCAATCCCGACCTAACACCATCGGATGGTCATGGAAGTGTTATTTCATCGTGAGACAGCTTCGTTCATCGATGTTGAAACTATCAAAATTGTATATATAAATAAATAATACTGATAGTTTCAACATCCTAGTTTTGATCAATCTGACATATCGTCTATCGATTTTTGACATCCTTTGAGGGTCGGCTAAAAAAAATGATTAATGGTCGGGCAATCAAATAATGATTAATGGTCGAGCAATCAAATAATGATAAATGGTTGGTCAATCAAAATTGTTCATTTTCTTGAATTAACGCTCGTAAGTTTCTAACTTTAGAATTAACCTCCTTTTTCAATTCGTATTCGTACCCCAATTCTTTTCGTATTCGTTCTACGATGGTATACAACGGAGCGAACACACTTACGTCACTGGAAAATGCGAGAGAGTCCCGAATAGAATTCTGAATTCTTTTGATGAGCGCATACTTCTTTGGTAGCATATATTTATTGTTGTTAACTCCGTATTCAATATCCTGAAAATCAGACATGATTTGATCAGGATTTAACCCATCTGATAGTTCAATATCCCAACTTTTCAATTTTGAAATCTCGGATAAAATGCTATTCATGTTTTCAGAATTCATTATTCTATAGCAATGACATATTTCTAAATGAAAAATATGACGCATTAGACGTAACTAAATCGAATTTTTTGTCCCGTCCCTTTTGAAATCGCAGATCGACAAACCCCCTCTGCAACTCTTTGTACTGAGGGTGAACAAATATCGAAGTGTCTACCGGCGCTGGTTATTGATTGAAATATTTTTTCTTCGTTAGTTATCGTATTCAAAGATTTCACGGGTCTCGCTTTTTTCGAGTATTTCCCAGTCCCCCCTCGTTTGGAATTCTCACTCTGTGTGATTGCTTGAAGATTTGATAAGGAATTGTTCTTCGGATTAGAATCGATATGATCAATGACAGAATCATCCTCGATCAATCCATAAAAACACTCAAATGTGAAACGATGATTGAGATAAGTTTTCGTTTCTTTTCCCTCCCTAACAGTAAATATCAAATACCCTTGATTATTCACAGAACCAACTGGTTTCTTCAGTCTGCGGTTTCTTACAACACCATCACTTGATGCTTCATAATTTGTGATCACAGGGTGTGGTCTGAATTCTTGGTTCATTCGTATACATAATACTATTGTTTGTCTAATTCATTGTTTGGTTTAATGATAAATCTTTCGATGTAGTCTTGAGGAGTTCTTATGATTTTATCCTTGATACTGACTTTGTCAGCGTCAAGAATACTGACTTTGTCAGCGTCAGGGTCATAATTTCTGATTGATTGTCTATTTTTTATTCTTTTATCATAATATCGCTTCAACTCCCTGTATCGCTTTCCACCGCAATTCAAACACAACTGCGATTTTCCCCTGACCCCAACCCCACATAGAATACAAGGTAACGGACCAAGGCTTCCACGTCGAAAGCTTTGCATATGATACCCACAAAACTCACTTCTGCATGATTTGTTACACGGGATTACTGATCCAATCATAAGCCACTTGCAGTGATTCATTATATAAAAATCTTTCATTTAAATGCTTGTTTTAATTATAGAATGAAGGAGTTAAGGAAAACGCCTTCGAAAAATGCTGAATTCAATGCTGATAAAGAGTTTAAGAGATTATTGAAAATCAGTCCTAGATTTAATCTCGATAGATCCAAAAAACGTATCAAACGTCCAAGAGACGGAAACATGAAAGAGTTTAAGAGATTATTAAAAATCAATCCTAGATTTAATCTCGATAGACCCAAAAAACGTATCAAACGTCCAAGAGACGGAAACATGAAAGAGTTTAAGAGATTATTGAAAATCAGTCCTAGATTTAATCTCGATAGACCAAAAAAACGTATCAAACGTCCAAGAGACGGAAACATGAAAGAGTTTAAGAGATTATTGAAAATCAGTCCTAGATTTAATCTCGATAGACCAAAAAAACGTAACAAATTTAATCTCGATAAACCCAAAATCCTTCGGATTTCAAAAGCGTCCAAGAAATTACCCTGGAAGGATGCTCAATTCAATCTCGATATAGTCTCTGATACACCAAAGAATAAAATTCTTGATAAAGCCATGATTAATAAAATCAGAGATTGTTTCAATGAATTTAAGCGTGATGGAGCATCCTATTGTTGGTCAACACTTCGAATTGATGGTGTTGTTGACGCTACCATGAATGATGAAAAAGCAGCAGTGATAATTTCACATGTTGGGGAAAAACGGTATTTTTTCCGAATCAAATTCATTATTGAAGTCGATGGCAAATGGATTATTAGGGATAAATTTGAACCAATCCTCAAGAATAAAAAAGCTGTCATTGTGAGTAGAGATTCCAAACCAGGGATTCTAACCGGCATTGACAAACCATACTACGAAAGATCTTATCCCGTAACAGCAATGGTTTATGGGCTATATCCGTTAAATGATAAACCCGATATCGCAAAACTAGCTCCTATGAAATATTCGTCAGGGCTTAATTGTGTAGCAACACGGGTAATGGAGCACTTCACAAATGCATCCCGAGGAAATAAACTAACTGATCTAAGACGAAAAAAAATAACCGAGTGGGAACTGACAGTGAAACAGAACGGTGCAAAGATTTCTGATATAGCTAAGTTAGAAACATCATTAAGATTTCCAATAACAGTTATGACGATAACCGGAGAGGTTTTATACGAACCGAAATATAACAAAAATGGAGCACCAATACAGATTATTGATCATAACAAACACGCGTGGACACCTGCGGTAACAGTATTTCCACGAGAACGAACCGTGAAATATATCCCTAAGGAGTTCATCGGGGATGTTTTCTATGAAGAGAGATTATTTGATGCTATTAATGCGTTGTGTAAGGATGATCCTGTGTCAGTGTGGTTACTTAGAAGTGATGAAGGATTCGATCAGTTTGTAAAACCAAATGGTGAATTATATCGCGTTGAAGAATTAGATAACAGAATGAGAAAAATCGCTAGTGATTTTTCACCGGAGAGTTTCCATGAAAAACTACTCACGGATAGTTTTACTATTCCATCAGTGGTAGCTCACTTCGCAAGAGAAAAAAACTCATGGCGTCCAACACGAAGTGATTTTCTTGAGGATGTTAAATCGAGTTGCGTCGAATTTGGTCATGGAGGATTGTGGAATACGAAATACTCACGTGATGGTATGATTTCAATTGATATAGCCGCGTGTTATCCCGGAAGTTTTCTCGGGTATGGGGAATGCGCTGAGTACTTCAAACGATTTGGACACCCAACACATGAAATGACTCGTGTTGCGATTAATGGACCATTACCTGATTTTGATTTAACCGGATTCGCTCGTGTGATATCATTCGAATTAGCGTCAGGATTACATCCGTGTAGTTATGTTTGGCTCGGTAGACACCTATCTGAAAAGGCCTGGATGCCAATAGTGTTACTACGATATATGATTGATTGTGGTATGCTAATATCGTTGATTGTTTCCGAGGCTATTATATGCTATCGAGCTCAGAAAGAAGTTTGGCTACCACAACCCGATCTAGATCGTATAATCAACGAACTACGAAAACAATTCCCTGATTTCAATGAAGAAGAAATCATAAATTGGTCTAAGAAGTTATTTGAAATTAAAAAAGAACAAGCAAAAGATCTCGGACGAAGAATAATCGGTAAATTCACTCAAGGTGGACGGTACGACAACGCAAAATATTCTTCGCGGTTGATCATAGATGTCGCTGAATACGATTTTCTTGTAGCGGATTTAATGAAGCAGGGAAAACTTGTATCCCGTAAGGATGCTTTTCTATCCAATGGTGAGAAATTAGGTACGGTTGTTACCTACTGTGATGGACATAATTCCCAGTACACACATTTGAGAAGTTCAATGCTAGCCTATGCTTCTATTAATCTATTTTCGATGATAAATAGATTTCCTAATACCGCGGTTAGAGTGGCCACTGATTCGATGTATATACACAATAAATACAAATCAGCTGTAGCTAAATTCACAGATCCCGAGGAAGCGTGGGGGCGTTGGCGATTTAAAAGGGAGATGCTACATGAGTATTGTGAATCCGCAGACGTTGCCATGGATGATAAATATCTTTGTTGTAACCGCGCTGAAAATCAATCAGAATTTTCTAATGCACCACCGGTATCTGATCCAATATGTCGATACAAGACAGTTTATTTAAACGGTTGTGGTGGGTCAGGAAAGACAACTCGTGCAATTGAATTATTTCGTCGGTCAACCATGATTGTGCTAACACCGACTCACAGACTCGCCAGAGAGATGATACAGCGAGGGGTAAATGCCTGTACTTACCATAGTTTCTTTCGATGGAAGGGTGACAAATGGACTCCTGATCGAATGGGTGATAAATTCATTCCTGAAATCATAATCTGGGATGAAATATGCACAGTGTCATTAGATGTATTACAAATATTTCTCGAGTGGTTGTTAAACAAAAACACAAAAGTCGTCATGTGCGGTGATCACGGCCAACCACCACCATTTGTCGGTGCATCTCCACATGAATGGCTAAAGGGTTTTGTAGACTACTATGAAGAAATCACCACTGATTATAGATCACTTGATGAACGATTACGCGAGTTCAAAGCGCTAATTAGACTACAACCGGATAGAATCCAGTGCGAAATAGCGCGTGAAGTGATTTCAGAAACTCAAATAAACGATTTCTGGGAAACATGGAAACCAAATGATTTGATAATTGCAAGTAGAAAAATAGTCAGGGACACACTTCAGATGAAGTTATTTGAATTGCATAAAGAAAAATTTGCAACGCTTCCAGTACCCCTTTGTTATAGGCCATCGGATACACGAAAACAGAATATTGAAGTTGATATTCCAGGACAGAGTGAAAAGCAGATTCTCGTGTTAAATGATATTGTGCTGGTTGATATCAATGTCGTTGAAGATGCATTGCGTGCTAATAAATCCCCGTGGACGCTAGGATACGCAGCAACAATACACTCTTCACAGGGATTGACTATATCGGATACAATTGTTTGGATGGTGGATAATCACATCGAATGGTCGAATTTAGTCTATCTCGCAGTATCCAGAGTACGAAAAATAAATCAACTTCGAAGAGTTGTTTTCGATGATAATGACACAACAATAAGTGATATTGATGTTAGCATCATTAATAAAAAACTCTCCGGTTACAAACAACAGGACAAAAAAAAACAACGAGAATTTGATATTGATGCTGAATTAATAATTACGCTGAAGAAACAACAGAATAATCACTGCGCGAGTTGCAATTGTATACTGCGTTGGCAGTATTCGGATAAGGATCCTCGCCAATTCACCGTAGACAGAAAAAATAACAGTCTCGGTCATGTCAGAAATAATGTGATGTTGACTTGTCTTGAGTGCAATAGACGCAACGGTGCTAGTTAAGACCATGCGGTGGCAATTGAGTATCCTCGGGAATTACCTGTAGTTGTTGTCGAGTAAATCCACGTTGAGGGGCAGTTGAATCCAGTTTATAGACTGGAGGTCTACCAGTTGATCGTGTTATAGTAGATATCTTATGCGTAGTGACACTCCAAATAGGATCAGTAGCCCTTTTTCTACCCCCTTCAAGCTCTCCTGGTTCGTATAAGTACCTCACAATGACATTACTATGAAGAATTGGTTCTTTGAAATCTTTTTGTGGTTGTACGGGTATTGACTTCTTTTTAATCGCGTTGATAGGTTTCATGTTGATTGTTCTAGTAATCTCGTTATTCAGTGCAGTAATCACAGATGGTAATCTTTTAACCCATTCACGGGATCGTTTTTCTTGAATGAATTCTTTTGCGTATTGATATCCAAATAACCGCTCAGCAATCGTCCGATTAAATCGTTCTACAATGGCCTGATCGCGATGTAGCGCAGTATGCCCTCGTCGTATGGTGACATTATGATGTTTCATTGTAGATAATACTGCACCCTGAAATTCCTTGCCAGGATCAACCTGCAATAGATTTGGCCAGTGCAGAGGACCTCGTCGATAAATCCTTTCAAATGCAGAAGCGACTTCAGTGGCTGATTTTGTTTTTAACGGTTCTGCTTCTTTGTATCGACTTGCAATATCAACTACGGTTAGCGCGTATTTGTAACCACGATCATGTGGCAGAAATAATATATCAGCCTGATGAACTTCATTAGGAGCGGTCACATCAAAATGCGAGAATTGAATTTGTTTAGGCGGTGGTAGATAAATTTGCCATAGTGCCTGTTTGGATAACCAATTAGCCGCAGTGGTTTTTTTCACTTTTGCAGCGCTAGCGAGTTTATGGACTGCTGATTTACCCCTCCAGTATCCTCTTGGGGAATAATAAATTGATTCCATATTATTAATTACCGGCACCTAACATCAATTTGCTTTTCATAGCCGATTTTATCAAAAATGAAGCCAATTTTTCTTTGAAGGATTTATCAGGAATAGCATTTAACGCATGAATTAATTTCACATCTGCTAGATGCCTGTGTTGCAAATTGCTGCTTTTATAAGCAACATCATGAAGGTGACAGGCCTTATCAATGGCGTTTATTGGTTCTTCACCGGGGTTGGGTTGATTTTGATTATTGAGTCTGATATCAAGTCTGGTTCCCGGTCCACAGTAGCTATATCCGGGAAGGTGCTTTTCTCCGGGGTACTTTGCCCATGGGGTTCCAGGGAGCTTTGCCAATTTGGCTGCGATATCACCTCCTCGTTTTTTTTTAAATCAGATTTCATAGACACAAATCTAAATTTCTTTGTACCACATTGCATGCATTTACCAGAAAGCGCTGATCGGTTATTTTTAGTTGTAACCGTCGTCACATCTTCTGTGCCAGTACGCGTTTTGCACTTCACACAATATAGATCCATAATTTATGTATAGAGATATGGATATAATTGATTTTTCAGCGACTAAAAGAAGAGAACCGGTTAAGCATCATGCAGCGCTACCAAACTCTATCCGGATGATTATAATCGGGCCATCTGGATCCGGTAAAACGCAATTGTTGCTCAATTTAATAATGAGATGGATGAAATGGGATAAGTTGTATTTAATTGCCCCTAGCGTAGATGATCAACGATGTTATGAAGTGCTAAAAGATTTTAACGACAGCGCGGTAGAAAAATCCGGAGAGGGTATTATTGAGTTTATAACCGATATCGATGAAGCACCGAGCATTGATGATATTGATGGAGATATTAACAATTTAGTCGTATACGACGATATAATGTTGGATAAACAAAAAAATCCTGCTAGAATATTTTCCCGTGGGCGTCACAAAAACACTGACGTGATATATGTCACTCAACGCTACACTCAGGTTCCAAAAGTCATCAGAGATAACTGCAATATTCTTTCTGTATTCAACGGCGTTGATACACATACGCTACGAAATATTTGGCAGACATGGTGTTCTGATATGGACTTCAATCAATTTCGAGATTTCTTTAGTCATGCTCAGTCAAAACCACACGGATTCGCAACAATAAATTTGCATGATCCTCGGACACGATATCGTATCGGACTGGATCAAATATTCGGTTAAAATCATTTATTATTTTTTGTTAACCCAGTGATGAAATCACTAAGCAGCAGAGAGGGTGGATGACAACAAGTTGCGACCAAAATTAATTAAAAAATCGTTTTCATTTTTTTAGTTAAAATGATTTCGTAGGGAGATTTCAACGAAATCCTACGGATCGTTTTAAGGATTCAATCAATTTTTTTTGTCTGAAAACGTTGTAGGATTCGCCCTTTTTTTGGTTGAAATGAGATTATAGGACGGCTCGTTTTAGGATTTCAATCAAATTTTGTCTAAAAACGTTGTAGGATTCACCCTCTCTGCTGCTGCCCGTAATTCATTATAAATAATGTTTCAATCATTAATGTAAATCAGCATAATATCCATGCAATAAAAAAATAATGTATTTTTGAAACTCATATAAAACAATAACGGGGTATATAGCCATATAACTAACAACATCATAGGTAAATATGACTGTACTTCACATTAATAGCGTGGTATATATCCCTTTAATTAACGGCAAGAGTGTGTGTGACGGCGCAAATTTCTGGCGATCTATCTTAAACCCAGACGGATTATTAGGGGCACAGTAAACGTGATTTTCAGGTTAAAGCTGTTTTCACAATTGAAAAGATTCCGATCCTATGTAATTATCAAACTACCAGGTCAAGCTGACCCCGATTTTTGGCGGGACCGAGATATTTAACTGATTGGTTACGCTAGTTAGGAGAACGTGTTGTCACCCAATATTTCCTAGGTTTTATATTGCCTCATCGGAAATTTTTATAAGTTTAAAGTTTTTTTCTGCAAGAGAAAAGTAGACTATTGGAAACTCAGAGGAATTTGCAAGAAATCCCCTCGTAAAAACGTGTTGTCAATGCAATCCGACGAATTGTTTTGGATTGACGTTTCCAACAATGATCGTGTGACAAAACCATGTAATTTGTTGAAGCGATATATATAAAATGATTTGTTGAAATGATTTGCATTTGCATGAAATTTGTCTAATACATCCGTATAATAATTTGCTTTTTGAAGTATAACGGTGTTGAGGTATGTATAGGAAGTCGTACATTAATCTTTATATACGTTTGATGAATTGTTCAATTTGTTGTCGTGATTGCATAAACGTTAGGTTTGAAGAATTGAATGAATTACTTTAATTAATATGATTAAGAGAATATATGAGACTTCACCTAATTAGAAGATTTCACGTATGATTTAGAGCGAGTTCGAAATGACGTAAGTGATTGCAAATGTATCACATTTATTCGCTGTGCAACTTATGGCGTGCTCAGAGCTGCTAGGTCTCAATGCGTGACGAATTAGCCACTAGAGTCATTATAGGACAAGAGGAGTCCAATGATAGTCTTAGCATCTGTGTAGCACTGATAGAAATATCTGATTACGAGCAGGAGTAATGCAAAATCCGCGGTATCATACATAACTGGAAATTTAGGGTGACTCTATTTATATTTATTAAGAAGAGAGAAAATTGCCTTCATAATGTATAATGTATTATGAGAAGGAAAAATCTGAAAAGTGGGATCCTATGACGTAATTGTGCTACGTATAAATACTGAGTATCCTGGAACGGATTGTTGAGAGTAGAATCCGGAGATCCAGGCACCTGAACAGCTACGTTGGAAGTCGAGCGAAATGAGAACCGGTTATGAAAACATTAAAGGCATTGACTGTGATTGCTCAGTCGATGCTATGATGAACTAAATATATCAGTAAACAAATTAGCTTTTTTATTTGAATCCATTTGTGCTTTCTTTTGTAAATCGCGAAAGTTTGTTTTCCTAAAAGCTGGGGTACTTTTAATATAATGACTTCAGATAGTTGTTTTATGTAAGTGATTAAATTGTTTGTTTATTTGTACGGAGGCTGGTGTTTGTTTGTTCTATATATCTGCTCATCTCTCTCTCTCTCTCTCTCTCTCTCTCTCTCTCTCTCTCTCTCTTTCTATATATATATATATATATATATATATATATATATATATATATATATATATATATATATATATATATATATATATATATATATATATGTGTGTGTGTGTGTGTGTGTGTTATGAAAAAGAAAGTTAGTTGTTGTCATACCAAGATAGGGAGAGAGAGAAGAAAGGAAGAGGTGTCGCCACGATAATAAGTCACAGCTACATCTGAAATGAGAATCGCCGCCGCGATGATATGACAGCTACACTACATCTGAAATGAGATCGCCAGCTACATCTGAAATGAGAAGGCGAATATCTATTTCCTCGTCGATAGGAACTGACTTTATTTAATTAATCAACACACATATATTGACTATATTCTAGAAACACATCTAAAAAGTTTATAATAAAAATTCATGCAATACATATTATGTTTTCCCTTTTTCAAGCTTTCCAACTTCATTTATTCGTATAACGTCTGCATTTTAGAATACCATACAAATAGTTAATTCTTGATCAATTTCAAGATAGCCGAAAGTATAAAATGTAATAACTAATTAATGCAACAATTAATTTAAAGAAATTCATTTTACTCATTTTAAAATAGAATATTGATTTAGAATATGTTGCTGGATATTACTCTTTCTTGCGTAAGAATACTTTATTTCAACATTAAATCTAAACAAGAAGTTGGTTTCGAATTCAACTTTTACCATAAAACTTACATAAATATAATTAAATATGAACATAAAACACTCTATTACAATATATATATATATATATATATATATATATATATATATATATATATATATATATATATATATATATATATATATATATTGTAAATAAAAGAATTCAGTAACGATGTTGCAAACATATCAATTTTACCATTAAAATCTCAAACATTAAAAATACCTATTTCTAAAAGAAGTTACAACATATACCGTTCTTACCTGTAATGAAAAACGAACATGCTGCTAGCTTCAAAGTAAAAGGGACTGACCTAGACAATATACGCTTCTTACTTATACTCGTTTGGCGCAAGTCAGGACCATATATAGCAATCCCTTATATACTAAGCCAGCAGCAATGTCTGTTCATCATCAGATAAGAACCATTTTGTTTTACGTCACTAACAGAAGGCCAGGCTCAGTCTTAGTCACCGGATTGGAAATTCGCCAATGCGTAATCTTGAAATTTGTCTGGTTGTTAGAACTATACACTTCTTACAGAGCAGCTAGGGAGTTCTTACTGAATCTGCGAAACAGCATACAATGTCTCCAGTAACATTATACACTTATATTCCACACAACAATGTACATTAGCAAGGTTCTTAGTTATTTTTACTGGTTGATTGATTGATATTATGGGTTTATAGTGGTTCGTCCCCGAGGGCTCTTACCACTGTTTTATCCCTCAAAGGAGGGTTATTTACTTTATCCTGAGGGGAAGGAATCGTGCCACATCCCCTGCAGGCGTTTATACACTCAAAGGAGTGCTTATTTACTTGGGCCGTCACCACGGGGCAATTATTGAACTGCCACTGGGTGAATGTAAGGCCGTATGGTGGGTAGGAATGGAACCTACTCACACCCACCCCTATCATTCTATTTCTGGTCTGCAAGAGCAGTGAAGCGAGAGAAAATTAGTTTTCTCATATCGCTTATGTCTGCGTAATGTGGTCGTGCAAGCACGAGAAATTACGGCAGCAGGGAGGAAAGGTGACGAAATACCAAGTACGCACCTGTGTATCAAATTCAGTCCAGTTATACTAATGGACACCCTAACAACCAATAATGTGTAAGCCACCTGTGCAATTTACCAAATATCAGAGTTATAAAAAATATTAATTAAACATCCTATACAAAAAATAGGGACTAGTACTATAGTGTACATATGAAGTCCCTATTGTATTTAAACTAAAGTGTCTAAGCGACACATAAAAGTGTAGTCAATGGTAGGGGAATTTGGTTATGAATTTGTTTCGCAGTGCCAATAAGGTCAAATTATTCCTTTCAGGGCCAGAAAGTTAGTCAAAAAGGGCTACTCGATACCAAATGAGTACCCTATTTTAGCAGCGCTATAAATTTGCCATTAAAAAGGTTGGTACTGTATGTAGGGGTACCTCCCTCGTTCAGCTTCCAATTCCACCAATCTGTGCGCTGTTCTATGTTCTTCTTTCCGATTTGTCGAAAAGTCGATGTTATGGATTTCGGCGAGATATTGGGCAGCGTCCAGCAGGTGTGATAAGGGCTTTTCCAGATAGGCCTCCAGATAGTGAAGTTGAAGGATCTTGCAAGCGAATTCCCATTGTAAAGTCGGCGGGGGTTGGTCATACATTGCTTTGTATCCAATGTATGATACGGCGGAGATGTAGCTTGTCGCCTTTCGTTTGTTTTTGACAAGTTTGTAGACTCCCAATTCCCTGCATAGCTGTCCCATAAGCTCGTCTTTAGTTGTTTTGGGCATTCTTCTTGTTTTTACTGGAGTTTCCCATGTTCCTCCTGGGGTGGTAGTGGTGGTGGTAGTGGTATCCCCTAATTCTTGGTCCAAGCTCGCTGCAGTGCTTGGAGATTTGGGTATAGGGGTGGATGACAATGGCATAGTCATCCCCCCCTTTTTCCCTTTTCCTTTCCCTTTTTTGCTAGGGGCTGGTAGCGGTGATGGTGGCTGTGGTTCAGGTGTTGGTACGTTTATGGGTGACGTAGCCACGTCTTCTGTCTCCACATTTAATAACACCTGTAGTTGATGTGTTAACGCCGCTAGCTGGTCTTGTATGCCCTGAAGTTCAATGGTAGGTCCCATTATGGGGCTCTGTACTGTAGTGACTTCAGGAAGAGGGGTGGGTGGACGGCTGCGTAAACCGGTTTCCCGCCGCTGCCGTGGTCGACCTCGTGGTCCTCTATGTCTGGTGTCCCCTCTTTTTCCTTGTGGTTTTTCTGTTTTTTCCCACACAAGCAGTAGGGTGGTTTTTTTCCCCGCTGCTCGAAGGCTCCAATTATTTGCCTTTAGCTGTCCTAGGCTAAATATAGCTCTTAGTGCTTGCTCAGGTACTATTTCCAACGCTAGTGTTGTCTCAGTTGACATGATGTATGCTTCTTGATAGCTCACTGCGAATATTTTTACTGGTGTTGTGCAGTATAGTTATATACATTGCCTTTTTGTCCACTTGCTCAGCAACCATTTCTATTCTATATAGTTGTGTTAAAAAACAAATGAAATTACCTTTAATATATTTTAGAATATAAACAAATAAAACATTACTTTAATACAATTTAAAGAAAATAGCAATCTTATTAATTTTACTAAAAAATCAATTCCTAATATATATATATATATATATATATATATATATATATATATATATATATATATATATATATATATATATATATATATATATATCCTGCTATACGTTTCACCACTTACATTTACTCGAACCGAGGTGGAATAAATAATAACATTATATACGCCATCTCGCAAAAGTGATATATATATATATATATATATATATATATATATATATATATATATATATATATATATATATATATATATATATATATCCGTGTACTTCATAACACTAGCATGGTATAAATCCCAGTAATTCACAAAAGTAATAGTATACACATCCTAATAATTGACAATACTAGGAAATAGTATCCCTGTAATTCACAACAATTATGATATATATCAATTTTACTTAGGGAAGCTTGGTGTATATCCTATAATTTGAAGCAATAATATGGCAGTTATAATGTAAATCATACTAATGTCGTGTATATCCATGAAATTAATATAAAATGGTGGGAAATATATGAAATTTACAACACATAGAGCGGGGGGGGGGGGCGCTTATAAATCACAAAAATAGTATAGTACCGGTATATCGAAATAATTGACACAATATGGTGGTTTATATATCCGTGTAATTGAAAACACTTAGTGAGGTAAGTATCCATATCATGTATGATAGCTGTAAAGAATGTCGTATATATCTATGTAAATAACAAAAAAATATTATTGTTATCTCCACACAGTGAAAATTACATGATGCTGTATATACTTACGGAATTCACATCCGAAAAGCATGGTACAAATCGACGTAATACCTAACAAATAGTGTGGTATATTTGCAAGTAATACATCGAAATAGTGCTTTGATATTCATGAAATCGTCAACTAATATCGTATGAAAGAAATACAACCCAACAGAGAGCGAGCACAGGTTATGGGGTAAGAAACTTCTGGGCCTCTCCTAGTTCTTGTTAAAACAATTTTCGTTTATAAAATTGTAAAGCGTTGTTTGGCCACTTTACTAGCCCGAGGCCCAATTACATTCCAGGTTGCGTCCACCTCCACCCATCCCCGTCGATTTTCGACCCTGAAGATATTCATGCAATTCACTTAATTTAGTGTGCAATATAGTGATTGAATCAACATAAAATTATATGGTAGATATCCAGGTAATTCACAATAAATGTTAAGATATATATTTATGCAGCTAAGAGCAAATAGTATGACATATATGAATGGAATAAACGACAAAATGTTCTCTTGAATTTCCACGCAAACAACAAAAACCTAGGTTTAGGTCCACTCAGGTTAACAACTAGCGAGTTATATATCCCCGTAATTTCAGCAACTAGCGAGGTATCCGCTGTCTTCACACGACGTCACAAAACATATATACTTCCATATCCATAATTGTCATTCTCTTACCACCAAAACCGACACCCAACAACATAGTTCATCCCACATAATTATGAAGGCATGTCTGATTTTGTGCGCAAGGATATAATATAACATAACATTATGTTGTACGTATCAACTTAGCGAGACCAAGGACTAGACTTTTCTCTCTTCTCTTCAAGTAAAACATTGAAATTTATGCCTTCTTTGTTATTCTAACATAAACAAAAAGATCAATCATTACAAGACGCATAAATAAATGGATACCAAAGCAAGTAGAAACCTATAATGATTTTCAATTTACATATGCTGAAATCAATAATTTTATTATTGTTTAAATTAAAAAGCCAAATATTAATATATACTTTCATATTTTCAAAAGGATTGCAAGAATGTTCGGTTTTAACATTCGATTCAGAGCCATGCTCCATGAGGCAAATGTTTAGTTTAAATACACTGAAGACAAAGTTTCTTTGAAAGATTTTCGCTTACATTCAGTATCATCTTACATCAATAATCTCCACCACATATATAATATTTGACCATGCTTATTAAAACTGGTTTGTCAGCTGTCTTTGGCACATGCACGTGTTTGGGAAAAGCATTTACACATAAAAGTTCAGGCATAATACACATGCTATGAAATGTAATTTCCTAACTGCCATTTTCTTCCGAAGACCATTGTCCAGAAATACACTTTCAAGGTCACAAGCTTAGAGACATAATTGTTTTTTTAAAATGACAATATTATCTGACTCCGATGAGGCAATATAAAACCTAGGAAATATTGGGTGACAACACGTTCTCCTAACTAGCGTAACCAATCAGTTAAATATCTCGGTCCCGCCAAAAATCGGGGTCAGCTTGACCTGGTAGTTTGATAATTACATAGGATCGGAATCTTTTCAATTGTGAAAACAGCTTTAACCTGAAAATCACGTTTACTGTGCCCCTAATAATCCGTCTGGGTTTAAGATAGATCGCCAGAAATTTGCGCCGTCACACACACTCTTGCCGTTAATTAAAGGGATATATACCACGCTATTAATGTGAAGTACAGTCATATTTACCTATGATGTTGTTAGTTATATGGCTATATACCCCGTTATTGTTTTATATGAGTTTCAAAAATACATTATTTTTTTATTGCATGGATATTATGCTGATTTACATTAATGATTGAAACATTATTTATAATGAATTACGGGCCCCGAGTTGTATTAAGCACTCACCGTTCCGGATCACTGCCATCTCAACTCTGGATCGGCTAACTTGGGTACGTGCGAAAGCCTGCCAGTAGCATCTCGTGGGTCGGTGGTTTTTTCAAGGATTCTTCCTATACCTTTTATATTGTATTGTATTGTATATGAATAATGGCGTTCAACTCTGCAAATACAGCACTATAATGAATTAAATAGATATATACTACTCTACATGCTGTGGTTTCATTTGATATATATCTCACTACGTTTTGTGAATTATATTGATTCACAGTGTTGGGAATGACACATCGTCACAACTATTGTCATCATCATCATCTACATCATCACTAGAAATCAGTAGTTAAATATTCCCGCACTTCCTTCAGTTATCTTTGCTTCCAAACATTTGTACACCCTTTATGCATATTGAAAAGAATGACCAGTCCGTTTTATCTTTTATTTACACATGGATCTAACAGCTCCGGTGGCCGATTATCGGATAGAGAGTCCGCCTCAGATGTGGGAGGTCGTGGTTTCTATCAACAGCTGAGTCATACCAAAGACTTACCAAAAAGATATTAACAGTTACCTAGCTAGCCGCTCAGCATTAAGAGGTTAGTGTTAGGACTGGTCGGCCTGGTGTCAGGATATTGTGCCTGTGTGGGCCATCATGCTACAAGTCTGCGGGATGGTGACCTTGTGCTACATATCACTATAAACTGCTACACTGTAGACATCTTGGCGACATGACTGAACAATCGTGAAAGTGACGCTAAAAATACAAATCACACACATACACACAATAATACTTAGTCCACCTAGAAACAGGAATAATGGAATGCATGCAGGACGTGCAAGAGATAATCTTTCAAGAGCGTGCAGCATGATTTATGCAGATCAGACCATTATTTATTTGTTTTATTAGTGGACTTCATATTGAACTTTGCATTAAAATTTAACGCTGCATGATATTCTTGGCTGGCTTATTGGATCTTTGTCTCCTTTCTCGCGACCAGAAACCCCCAACATGACGAGATGTGAAAACCATTTCGCACCAGTCATTATTTGGTGCAATTGCACCTCAAGTACACTCCTTCCGATTGGTTGATAGGGTTGAGTGCGTGTTTGATCTATTCCCATTCATCCAGGTCCTACATTCATGTCGATAGTCCCTCAATAGGGGCGCGACATGACGACCAAATTAAATAGCGCACTATGTGTGCATAAACACCCGTTGGGATGTGGCACCATTCCTTACCCCACGGGAAAAATTAAATAACTTTCTTTTGAAAGAAAAAACAGTGAATAATGACCCTTCGTGGTTGTTCACTTTAATTTAACATACATACGCACATCGAGCGGTCCAATTATCTTCATTTTTGCTGCATGAAAGGTTTAGCACATAGATGTTAAAAACGTTATAATTAAAATTAAAAAACGTAACAAAACGCATTTTGTTCTAAATAAAAAAAAAGAGAAACGTTCTAGTAGTTTACAAAATTCAATAAGATTTTAAATAGATCTGTAAAGCATATAATAATTGTTTATGCATAGCTTACAGTCAATGTCAGTCTATAATTGCTATTTTATGACAGATATTTGTCCTAATCTGATGACTAGACAATACTCAAACAGCTACAAAAAAGGGACTTTATAGCATGCGAAACGTTCCAAAAAAGGGACTGCAAAAGGTTAAACACAACGTCATCTTCCAATTTATACACCCCTGGACAACGATACATGATATCAGCACTATGTTGTAGCATGTTTACGTAAAGTATCGTAGGTTAGCATCATATATTCATTTGTGATCGATATTTGTTATCTAGAGTATGAACGAAGACCGCCTGTATGGCCGATGATAAAAACAAAATGTTAGTACCAAATATAAAAAACGCAAATAAATATAAAAAAACGTAACAAAACCCCGCGTTTTTCGAGTTAAAAAAAAAAACCAAAAAATAAACAAAAAAAACAAAATTACAACGTTTATATCATCTACGGTTTAGCACAATGTTAAAATACAAATTAAAAGGAAGAGCGTCGAACTTCGACAAAAGTCTTATAAAAATGTTACTTGCAACTGTCCCTCTTGGCACTCAACATGAAGAGGTTTGCGTTAAGAATTGTAGGATAAAGTGACTCATTGGAGACTATGCTATATGTATGCGGCATAATGCCCCAGTGCTAGTCATCATTGTTTACAGGACTACATATCATCTCGAGAAGAAACAGTAAAGAAAATAAACAAAATCGAGTGTCCGATTTGTAGACTAGCTGTGAATCATGAGGGACAAGGTAAATCGTCTACAATTTTGGCATCTATGTTTCCCATTAACGTGATTTTTCAGTCCATTCTAAGTGATGATGCAAAAGTAAAAGTAGACAGATCATGCGACAGTTGTCACTCTGCGGGCAAATTGAGGTTAGCTCAAGATTTTTGTGTAGAGTGTGAGGAGGGTATGTGTGAAATATGCTCAGAAGTTCATCGTAATCAGAAGATTACTAAAAATCATGTAATATTTTCCATGGAGGAATTTGTAAGCAATCCACAGAATGTAATGAGGATTGCAAAAGGGTTCAGTTGTCCTGAACATGATGGGGAGGCGATGGGTTTTTATTGCAAGGATCACAAGATTGCTTGTTGTAGCAAGTGTTGCATTGTCAGCCACAGAAACTGTGCCAGAGTTTCTGACTTGAACAAAGAACTGCCAAGTCTACTGCAGGAAACGAAGCCAGACAGTGTAATAGAACAGATGAAGAAAATAGAAACTCATCTTAAATCGTTTACCGAAGTCAATGAGTCTAGCATCAGTCTCCTCGAGTCCCAGGTGAATGACTTGACTAATCAAATTAGAGACCTAAGAAAGAAAATAAATGATGTCCTTGATGAATTAGAAAGAAAAGTCAGGATGGAAGGACATAGAATTTGCAAGGAAGATACGATAAGAAAACAGGAAGAGAACCACCATTGTCAAAGTCTGATAAATTCAATTAGAAATTCACACTCGCTTCTAGAAACAGTAAGGAAATATGGAACAGAAACACAGGTGTTTCTTATGACAGAAACAATGAAGTCACAGCTTACATTATACATGGATCAGATACAAGAAAGGTACACGAAGACTGAGACCACTACAGTCCTGTTGGAAACGAATCCACAAGTCCAACTCTTACTGTCAATTGGCCCCGATAGTTGGGCTATGATAATGAGGCAAAAGAGAACTCGAAAGGCTGCCTAGTACAGTTATCAAGAAGTCATCCAGAAACTGTCTGATTCAGATGGATAGAATTATTGATATCAAAGTTAATGAACGTCGGCAACCAAATTATTATGGAATGACGTATTTGTACTCAGATTATTTGATGCTTGCAGATTATTCGAACTACACGTTACATCTTATTGATTCCTCGTACAACGCAATTACTAGCTACGAACTGAAAAGCCAAATATTCGACGTCTGTGTTGTAAATGATAATGACGAGGTGGCCGTGACTCTACCGTTTCAAAAAACAATTCAATTACTGTCTGTCATGAATGGGAAGATCACGCCAACCAGGACAATAACCACGAGATCTACATGTTATGGTATTGCTGCTGCTAGTAATGGGAATATCGTTATATCTGGTTACTGTAATGATGAGCGTAAACCCTATTGGAGCCTTGTTAACCGTGAAGGGAAGGAGTCATGTCATCTGATTGAATGTCACTGTAATGGTTCATTGACCTATGTGGCTGCGGACTCATCGTTCACACGTGTCTACATCACTGGATCTTGACAATTCCCTGTTTTGTTTTGACATGAATGACAGCCAGAGGTTTGTCTACCGTCCTGACAGTCTTCAGCAACCCTTTGGTGTTGCTACAGACAAATATGATACCGTGTATGTCGCAGGATATGGATCAAGCAACATCCACCAACTGACACCAGATGGTGTTGTTCTCCAGATTATATCTAATGGTGTATCATATGGACCTCTAGCTATTTGCTTTAATAGGGACGGTGATGTGTTTCTAGTCACAACATATTCAGACGCTAGAAAACTGTACCAATATGTACTCAAGTAAGAAGTTTCTATGGTAATTTGAGCTGAAGTGATTGTGTTCGAGTTAAATGGTGTCCTACTGTTTATTTTGTTACATTTTATTTGTCCTGAAAAATAGTATTACCTGATATATGTTCAAATCAACAAATTGATGGAAAATATCCACTATTTTAAAGGACCATAGCAATCACCAGATATTGTTGATGTTCATGTCATATCTAAATCTGTTCAAAATATGTCCTCAGATATCACCTTGGTTCTGTCAGATAAAATTTGTATCATAAATGTCTCAACAATGTTTAGAAGTATAGTTTAATTTGCAATAATAACTTTGTCATTGTGTATTCTGTTGATAGGAATCACATGTTTAAAATGATTGTTGTCATAAAGAAAAACGGAAATAATTAAATTGTTAAATGAAAGTACGAGGCACATTAGAATCGTCGCCATCACTACATAGTACAACAACAGTAGCAACAAAAACAACTGCATCTACTTCTACTATGAGAATATAAAATATTATTTCTGATGTTATTCTTGTATTTGCATCGATCAGAACTAATGTTACTGATCAATGTTGCTTCTGTACCTTTGCAAACATGCACGTATGGTTATATGATCTTTTCCAGAGGATGAATGGTTTAGGTAGAATATTTATATTTAGGATGGAAACGACAAAGAAAATTTATTACAATGTAAAGACAGAATAATTAAAATGTACCTTAAATGCAGAGATATTACGGTGATCTATACAGATCATACATGGAACTGATTTTATCATCTTTTAAACTTATCAAGTTTATAAACTACAGTCTAATGTCCATAGTAGTGTTGTACATTAGGTATATATTGAAAAATTACTTTGAATGAATTCAGAAATAATGACTGATTATAACAAGAGAAGGAAAGAGAGACATGTCCTGGAATGAAAATGAGGCACGATCAGCTTTAGAATATATAAGTATACTGCCAGGATATAGGAACTACTTTAGACTATGCTATTGATCTTGTTGCCATTAATAATACTACTACCACTACTACTAGTACTAAACAAGGTAGAGTTACGTATAAATATAGCGTATTTATATACATGCACATGTTCTTAATTCAAATGATATGATATGAAATATATTCCGGATAAACCAAGCCCTGTTGTCACACACTTTTCAGAACACTGGAGGTCAGTATGCATCGATTTACAAACTTAGGTTAAATACAAATCCATTGCTTTATCGATATACACTGGACCATATCAAAAGCCCTTCATCTGTTATCAGTATTAATCTGGATTTCACCAAACGCCTTAGGCCCTATAGCAGGATGACCCTGGTATCACTATCCGACTTTTACTACTATTAACCTGGTTCATGCATATCTAGTGACTTGTAGCCTTTACAAGTACGATAGTGGATTTATAACGCACGATTTGAGGCTTTTAAACGTTACAGAGATCACATTAGTGATGCCACATTTGAGTATAATCTATTTACTGTGTGTGTATGTACGTGTGACCGTACGCACGCATTCATGTCTGTCTGTATACGTATGTTTGCGCCAGGTATGTAAATAATGTATATTTCGGTATGGGATTCCCAAATTTCATATTTTGCCCCATAAATTACATGCATATTATTTATGACAGTACATGTTGCACGAGTAAACTCTGAAGAGCAAATATATTATTCAAATATCATTTTCCTCACTAATAGTAGAGAGGGTGAACAGACCAAGATTTCAAACTAAAATAAAGCCTCTAAGGGGAGAGGAAGCGAACCCATCTCTGATATTTGTCAAACTAAAGCCTCTTACAGAGAGGGTGAACAGACTGAAACTATTTCAGATAAACTGATATATGACAGTTTCGGTTTCATACTATTTGTCAAACCAGGACTGTTGCGTCAAAAGCAGGCACGTTTGTTGTCGCGGTTCGATAGTTGTTATTAATTGAATCATATGATATAACAATAATGGTAAGATAATCGTTAGCAACTAGACCAGCCCGAGGGCGATTATAGGAAATAAAGAAATTTATCCCCGTGATAGATTCTGTCGGACAAAAACTTCAACAGCAACAGGAAGCTCTAGTTGATTTTGCAATAGGTGCTGAAAAATTATACAGACCAGTCAATACGACCACTAAAGAAGTTATATATGGAAAAGAAGGAGAAGAAGTAAAGAGAGATGTTCTTTCTGAACTTTGAAAGAATTGCAAAAGAAACTAAACAAACATCAGAACTTTTACAAAATTTTCCTGGTCCGGCAAGATTTCAATCCGGTCCGAAAAACCCGATGAAGAAATAGTCGAAGAATTACGAAATACATTTGCCGAGAAAACTTTAGCATATATCGATAAAAGTGATCTAAAAGATTGTATAGAATTTGTTGCAATAGGATATTACGAAAAAAAAGAGGATGAAACCATTGGGCTGATGTACTTTATAAAATTAAATCAATTAAAAATTCCGATCTGATACTCAACACTACCATCCTGTCCCAATAAAACTTTTTGATATTAAAACAAATATTGAGACGATCAAACAAATACAAGAAAACAATATCGTTAGTGATTTTCCCGCTATCGCTGCAAGGCTTGATTAAATCAAGATACCACATAAACGAAATATAAATACCGTGTACTCGACATATCATGGATCTTTCAAATGGACACCTTAAAATAATAGTATTAATATTATAATATTACCGCTGAAGTCAAGTGTATCTACAGATTGACTCTGCTTTCACCAGTATAGTTTAACGTATTATCAAGTGATCAAAGACACAATTAAAAATCAGGTGGTATATTCCACTTCTCGCGGCGTTATCAGCATAGATCAACCTTACTTACACCGTTACAGTTTAACTTATCATCAATGGGAATTAATACTGCAAGTGATATTATAGGTAAGGAAGCAACCGAAACATTTACATGAGCCCCTACCACTGGTAATTTAGTATCAGTGTTAATGACATGGTATGTAAAGTTTGTAATTGATTTAAGTAAATAATATAATGAATGTCCAACAATATCGATATGATCAAGATTCAAACTAAACAAAAAAAAACTGATTGACGTATATACAACGAAGATATAAAAAAATGCAGCAGGCGAATTACCAGTGTTGACATTATTTTGTATTCGGTTTGAAGTGCTATTGCTGGAACGGGTATATTGTTATCAGCGGAAACAGCGCTGGCACCTGTAGTTGTCACAATTTGTGTGACATCAGCGACAATTATTTCAGGGATTCTTAGCATCATCACAAAACAAATATCCAAATGCAGTGAAAATAAACTACACGAGTAAATAATTATGTTATATATTGCATCTACCGCGTATTCCCAATTGTTGTCGCTGAAACACTATCAGATACCGAATTCTCTGCGATTATGAAAATCTACCACACAGCAACATCAAAATTAGAAAAACAACACAATCATAAAAATAATGACATCGACAACGGAATTACTTAAGCAAACAGCCACATATACAAACCCGCCAAAGACAACCATGATCTCAATAACCCCAAACAACCCTGCATTCAGTGTTAATTTTCCAACTGCAATATCAGTAAAGGAAACTGCACTCGCAAAATTACGAGTATCCTACAGTTGGCCGAATATTAGATAAAAATCATTTGGTGGTCAGCAACCGAATAATTACTTGGTGTTTGCGAGTAAAAATGATACAGATGGAAATCCGGAATGGATTGTTGTTTCTATAGTATCTGGGAATTATCAAATTGAACAGATCAATAATGAATTCCAACGTAAAATAAATTCATTACAGGAAAATAAACAAAAATTGCTATGACGGTTTATAAACCAACATTATCAGCCGCGATTGAGATAAATTCACCCAGCTATGTAGTAATTATCTACCAGAGTTCGATCAGAACAGTGCTAGGATGACCTGAAATCCCACCACCTTAATATCAAATGCCGCAAGAAGCGACCTTGAATGATTTTACCACAGATATGAAAAGTTTTATAGCAGAACCAGAGAACAGAGAACCGATTTGGGAATGAGAATTATTCTTTATTCGTAATGATGGTGACAAAATAATTACTAATATTAATAATCTATTTAAGAGTACTTTTATAAGGGGGACTCTTAAAAATGTTGTAAATGAGGAGAATTAATAGTTTCAGAGAAAAATAAACCCAGAACTCACACTCGCATTTGATAAATTAAGGAATTTATTTGTTAGTGCTAGACAAGACTATTCTGATGATTGAAAACAACAATCTATCCAAACAATTCAGCATATAAATCAAATAATAGACGATATCTAGTACAGTAATCTAAGAATTCGTGATCGAGTAAAGGTTCCAACTGCTATATCGTATGATAATAAGGTATTTTATCATTCAGATAAGGTATTTCTTGATCATTATAAAATAACAAAGAACAATTACCAACATTTGTGATACCAGAACTTGCAACCGAAAACCTAATGAAAATACTAAGCGATCTTATCAATGCAAACTTTCCTCTAATACTCGCTACATGGAAAACAATACACCCTATGGGCATCCTCACACATGATAATGAATGGGTAGGCATATAGCTCCTCAAAATGTTAATATGTCCTCGGTGATTGCAGTAAATCTAGTATTTGATTCTCTTGATGGAAGTTACCAAATAAATCTCGAAAAGTAAAATCAGGCCCAGCAAGGGTACATTTTATATTCGTTTACACCACTGGTTCCACCTGGATTTTTAATAATACAAGAACCTGTGGACTTGTCAATATGATTTATTAACAATATATTTTAAACTTACTAACCAGTCCAATAATTTAGTTGACCTGGCGGGAGAAAATTTACAAATGAGTCTGTATGTGAAATCCTGAAGGGATTTTCGTCTTAAGACTTCCATCCTAAGATTTCCGTCTTATGGGGAAGCAAATCCAAATGATATATCTACACAAACGTACGCATACAAACACACACTTCTGACAACACAAAAGTGTAGGAGAACTCCACACCAAAACATAAAATACTGATCAAATACGAATAAAGAAAAAGCCATCCCCACATATACTATCCACACAAACGTATGCGAATTCATACCAACACACTGTACTATCCACACAAGCGTACGGGAATGCGTACAAACACAATATATACTATCCACACAAGCGTATGTGAGCGCATACGAACTACACATAACCCATTATATATACGATGGCCACAGAGTCAAGCAAATAAAAACATTCCTTCCAATTTAATTTTAAGTAATACAAATGAATCAGAGGGAAATAGCACATATTACAGACCAGCAGACACTTACGTTTTCTTTCTGTTTGTTTCTCCTTTATAAGTTAGAATTAAAATTTGCACCAGGCCCATTGCATCGTCTCAAATTGTCAATGTTTCCTTTTCGATCTCTTCACTGTCACAAGTTCTTCCTCATAATCAATTTTTTCCTTTCCTTAACCCCTCTCCGCGTTGTCTTGTTTCTGTTTCTTCTCTTTTCTCTTAGGGACTCAGAAGCCGAGTGTCCTTTCTCCTGACAACGATAACAGTTATCTTGACTTTCGTCTCTCTTTCTTGGGCCAAGCAGGTATTCTGAACATAAGTACCCAATTATCTTGCAGATATAGCAAACTTCATCAGCACTTAACACCTGTTCGTATGACTCTCATAAAATCACCGACCAGAAGGATTCGTTTTGTTGCCTCTGTCGCCTGTCTGTGACTTATGATTTCGTATGACGCTGAACAAATCTGAACGACACTCTAAAGAAAGCGCTACTACGGTTGTATGAGCTGTTGGCGGAGACGTTTCGAAAACTCTTTAGAGACTCGTCGAATAGAGCTACAGAGAGAGAGAGAGAGAGAGAGAGAGAGAGAGAGAGAGAGAGAGAGAGAGAGAGAGAGAGAGAGACTATGTTATTCCTACTTTTAAAAATAATCACGACACTTGCGTTTATTTTTATGGTACATTCTTCCTAAAAAGGTTTCAAGGAAACACGCATTCCACTTAGAAAATCAAATTCATAGAAAATATTAATACCATTATAAAATATCAACTGAGTGAACTGATGACGAATACGACTAAAACTCTCACGGAATTGTATACATAATTTCATATATTAATTACATGTACTCTAATTTCATTTTTGTGTACAACGATATCCTAGGGTAATTAATGTGTATTGTGTTGCATTCATAAATTATCAAGTTCGGTCCATCCAAAGCGAAGTGCTTTTGATGAGAAGAACATTTATAATGCACAGACTATCTGTATATATAAGCACCTCACCGTATATATGCTCTTTACATTACAGATAGTCTTGGCAGTCAGCGGTCACCTCTAAGGAAATAAATAAATACATCAATTTCTTGTTTATAAGATATAACTATTGTACCTTTAGTTTTGTTTGTTTGCTATATATCTTTGGTTTACGCAATATAATGCACATATTTATATTCTTTCTTAAGACTATGCAAGGGATTTTTGTTAGTAATATAAAGCTACATTTTCTAAGAAATGTTGTGTAGAGAAGGCTTGTTATCGTTAAAGGCTAGGTGTATTTCTGATCTTGTCTTGTAAGTATTTTGCCGGTAATGTAAGCTGTATAACTTACCGTGTATAACGTTATTACGGTGTTATGCCAATGTCATATACAGTACACGGTATTGGATATGTTTTCGGTTGTGAATATTACTATATTGTATAACGGTACCAATTGCGCATGTCCAGGATGGAGGTGAGCAGCAGAGGGGGTGAATCGGACAACCTTTTTTTCGGTTATTTTTTATTATACCCTTAAAACGGAACGAATAGACCCTTCTCGCAAAAATCTCATTTTTTAACCAGAAAAAAAATAAGTCTTCGACCCTTAATGATTGTTGTCTGAAAACATGAGTTTTCGCAGGTGATACTTTATTCGCGTTTTCGTTGATGAATCATAAATGCCGCAATGATGTTGTGATTCACCCCCTCTGCTGCTAAGGTTTACGGTGAAAATCGTCCGATATACCCTCTCTGCTGCTACTTCAACCGAATATTTTATCAAGTCCTTAGGACGAAAATCACTACGACTTTACAAACAGACTAATCGCTAACACCTCCTCTTGTAAATCAATCAGATTATTGGACTGGTCAGTGAGTTTGAAATTAATTCTGGTTAATGAATTATTATGACATCGCATATAGACTGGATTAGTTGGATCCTCAATAATTAAAAACCCTGGAGGAGCTATTGGCGCAAATGAATACAAAATATATCCCTGCTGAGCTTGGTTTGATCGTTCTAAATTTATTTGATAGCTTCCCTCAATAACATCGCATACTAAATTGAGCGCAATCACCGTTGAAATATTCACATTGAATGGAGCAATATGCCTGCCACCACCATCTGGGTCATTATTGTGTTTGAGGATTTTTATTTCCGGTGATGCTGTTTTTTTCCACGTATCATGAATTATTTTAAAACCGACATCGATGGCATCATTGAGAAGTTTTCTTAGTTGTGGTACGTTATATCCTGGTAGTTTGAATGTCGGAATATCTTCTATGCGGATATTAAATTGTGTTGCAAACTCTGTTATCGGTAGGAGTCTTTCCTCATCTATTGTCACTTGAATAATTTTCAAATTAAATTTTTCCATATCGTCGATAATTTTGTTACATGTTTCTACGACACTGATAAATTCATCCCGGGTGAGATCGCCGGATTTAAGAGATATTAACAACAGTGAAAAATCATTATTCATTGCTGTGAAATTTTCAGTGATTTTAGGTTTCTTAAAAATACGATATTGCTCTATTGTAACTATGTCCCCCTCTCTCCTCCACTCCCTAGTTTCTTTGAAATTGGAATCAAAGAAACTAGGGAATTGTAAATCATCTGTGTGATCTATATAACTTTTTACTGGATTATCAGGTTTTATCCTGTCTGTGATATAATCAGTTTTTTTGGGTTCTGGTAAATCAACGGTTTTTCCCCCGGGTGGTAATTCAGGCCATCCTAGTACGGTTCTAATAGAACTCTGATAGATATCTACGACATAACCCTCTGTGCTTATTTCAATGGCAGATGACAGTGTTGGCTCATGAACTGTTATAGCTATTTTTGACTCTTTTCCAGTAATCGATTTTATTCTACGCGCGAATTCATTATTGATTTGTTCAATTTGGTATGATCCGGTTGGTATGGAAACAACATTCCAGTCTGGGGTACCGTCTGGTTTATTCTTATTTGCAAATACCAGTGAATTATTGGGTTGTTGACCACCAAATGATTTTGACCTAATATTTGGCCAGCTATGATACACTCGTAATTTTGCTAGCGCTATCTCCTTCACTGGGACCGGAGAGGGGAAATTCACACTGAATTCTGGATTCGTTGAGGTTATTGAGATCATGCTGGTTTGTACTGGGTTCGTGTTCTCCACTATTTGTTGAAGTAATTCCATCGGTGTTGTCATTGTTATTATACTCATGATGTATTTCTAATTTTGACATCGCAGAATCATATATATCTACCATCGCTGAAAACTCACTCTCTGATATAATTGTATCATCGAGAGATGACGATATCAATGAGGATAATTGCGAGTATGCAGTGGACACAACATGAAATTGAATTATGTAGTCTTGTAGTTTCCGTTGGCTGCATGATGATATTTTTTTTGTGATTATTGAAATAATTCCAGCGATTGTTGTTGCCGCAGAAATGCAAATTGGAACAGCTATCGGAGCCATCATTGTCACTGAAGACAGTATAATACCAGCTCCGGTGATTACACCACTCACTGAATACACGGTAACATCAATTGCGGTAATTCTCCTGCGATATTTTTTAATTTTCATTGCATACTCCTCAGACAGGGTTTTGAGTCTAGTTTGATACTCTCTGACCTGATCATAGCGATATTGCGATGATGAAATCATTTTTTATTTTAACAACGCTAGCGTTTTCAATTACGATTTACTTAAATCCGCTACGAATTCCACATACCATGTTGTTGAAACCCTAACCAAATATTTATCAGTAGATGTGATTGTGAACTTTTCAGTTGTATTCTTGTCGATGATCGTTGAAATCGTATTATTGACCCCGGATGAACTGGACGATGAAATATTAAATTGAGACAATGGTGTTACTAGTGTTAGTCGATAAATACCCTTAACGGTTGCAGTGATATCTAATTTGTTGTTTGTAGGTGTCCACTCAAATGATCCGTGTTGGATCGTGTATACTAAGTTGTTGGTTTTCTCATGAGGAATTTTTGTTTTTTCAATGACTGTTATCATCCTCGTTGCATCCCCTTTGATGCCTTCGATGAAGGTTTTCGTCTCATCGACGGATTTTTTAATATCAGGGAGTTTTAGTTCAATTTTATCGAATGTAGTTCCAATAAATTTATCAATGATATTTCTACGAAATGCGGTAAACTGTTTTATGTGTTCTTCGGTTTTAGATTGAAGTGTTGCTAGTTCCGACACAGAACTTTTTAATTCATCGTTGAGAGTTTTAAATCGATCTGTAATCGTCGAAAAAAGTACACCTGGTTTCAATTTACCCTGATCGGAAAATAACGCAACGGTGTTCTCGATTGCGTTTCGTTGTTTAACTAAAATATCATCCAGAGAAATATTACTAGATTTCAATTTACCCTGATCGGAAAATAACGCGATAGTATCCTCGATTGCGTTTTGTTGTTTAACCAAAATATCATTAAGAGAAATATTACTGGTTTTCAATTTACCCTGATCGGAAAATAACGCAACGGTGTTCTCGATTGCGTTTTGTTGTTTAACTAAAATATCATCCAGAGAAATATTACTAGATTTCAATTTACCCTGATCGGAAAATAACGCAACGGTGTTCTCGATTGCGTTTTGTTGTTTAACTAAAATATCATCCAGAGAAATATTACTAGATTTCAATTTACCCTGTTTGTCCTGAAATACAACTATTTCATTCGGGTCAACACTTGTTAAATTTAACGTCTCAGCGATTTCATCTTTAATTTTTTTTGTTATATCCTTGATAGAATCAGGGGTTGCAGTGTCATCGGGTTTGGGTTTCAGAGGTCTTCCCCAAATATCAATCATGTTATTGTAAAACTCTTTCTCTCTCTAAAAAGCGATTACTGGTGTAGTCATTTACGACAATGTGTGGTGGTTTTCCCCTTGAGTTAGAAATAGCGTCAAGGACATTTAATACTTCGCTGCCGCATATTGGTGGGTCATTGATTTGTTGTGTTGGTAGCGTAGAATACCAAGTCTTCATTGGAAAATTTTTTATATAACGCATAAACTCTTTTGGCGGGGCTAATCCATATGAATCAAAATAGACAATCCCACGTGGATCAATAGCGTATGCAACCCAGTGAGTTCCAGGTCCGGTGCTGTTATCGAGATTAATAATACCTGTTTCAGTTTTGTTTGGTTGATGTGGTAATTGATCCTTCATAAAAACACCTCTGAAATTTTTAATCACTAGTTTTTTAGCAGCATCCATTAAATCAAAATTGGACATGGGAACCATCAAAGATTTGGGAACCATAGGTTCCTCAATTAATAAACCGTTCCTGGTAGTCTCAGGCCTGATCCGTGAATGGATCTCCCGCTGTACCATGAATACGGGGTTCCTGGTAGTCTCAGACCTTTTCCGCTGTACCATGAATACGGGGTTCCTGGTAGTCTTAGACCCTTTCCCTTTTTTTTATACCCTCGACCTTTCTTCGGTTCATATGATTCAGCAATGCTCTGTACCGCTTTTGTCCCCAAGCCTCCAACTACCCCCAATGCGGCCGCTTTTGCGACTGCTGGGGCTGCTGCCGCAACCAATGCTGGTAACGCAGCAAACAACGGAAATATACCACCTGTTTTTATCATATTTTTGATAGCAGCCGCAGAGAGTGTGATCTGAACTCCTTTTTTATCCTTGAAAGCATCATTGAAATGTTTCACTTGACGAGTTGTCAGTGGCAATTTATTTGCCCCGCCATTCATTTGATTTGGTTTCAACGTGATTGTGGTTCCACATTGTTTAGCGGATTTTGATTGCAATTTTTTTAACTGACCGGGTGTCAAGGACACATTGATATTACTATATGACATTATACATAATTGATTGATTCTAAATCGTTTACATATTTTCCACTGATGCATCAATAAATCTCAGTCGTCCACCAACACCTTCAAGTAGCATTGATTTATCACTGAGAATGACAGCAACTGCTCTATAATTAGCAATACCACCAGGACGGGTTACACGGGCTCTGAAGTGTATATCAACGACAGATTGTCTCATCAAATCAAGATGTTCCAATGAAAAGTAATAAATCGGATAGAGGCTTTTGAAATCCAATTGTGATATTTGCAAACCAGTATCCACATTTAGATCACGTGCCATAAACGACAACAGGTTATGATAGACACGTGAAATATGATTTTGACCGTAATCAAGTTGTACATCTTCAGATGGTTCCTGTTGTCCGTTTATTCTCAGTGAGACCTCTCTAACACGTAACTGATCAAATATCATATGACTTCGTTGTTGATTACCAACTCGTGCATTATTCTGTACTGCAATAAATATATGACGTGGAGCTGAAACCCCTTGTTTTGATGCCAGATGCCAAGTAAATATATCATCAACATTATCCAGTTTAATATCCGTAGTCACTGATAACCAACTCAACAATGATTTTCCTCCTTGGTCCATAAATGATAACAATTTTTCTTCTGCTGTGATTGATGGAGTTAACACTGGCATCCACAATGCTAGTTTTGTTAAAATGACTTTACCATCAGCAACACCAGCATCATGCCATATTGCATCATTATCAGTACCCTTTCGTACAAGCGCTACTGTGTGTTTAGCTCCATAAATAACTTTTCTAACATTTCTACAGAATCCGAAAATATGATGCAGTGGAATTGCACATGAAAATTGTCGACGCTGTCCTTGCAACGTTGCTACGCGTGTTGCAAATCCTAGGTTGAAGTTAGTAATATTATTTATGACATCAAAATCACCAGCTGGTCTTGTATATCCGGCTGGTGCTGGATTAACTGAAGAAGCATGTGTTGCCTTGACTCTAGAATACTGGTTGTGTTCAGGGTGATCAGTAATATCCTTAGAAAACATCATAGATGGACCCGCTGATCTTGTATAATCATCAGAATATCTTGCTAACCCTATGATTGTTGTGGCCACATCAACTTCACGGTCAATGGATTCAATTTCTTTTCCATCAATGAGATATCTTGCACTTTCAAATAACGCCATTATGCCATTATTGACAAAACCAACTCGGATAGTTGGGCTAATGTCATATGGTGGATCATTATGAGCAGCATCATTTGTTACAAGTTCTCCTTCTACTTCAATAAACGCTTCACAAGGCAAAAAGTATTTACTGGTATCATGAACTTGAAGTTCAATTCGTGATCGGAGATCTGGTTGTACTGCGTGATAAGAATAAAATTGAAAATCGCGTACAGAATCATCTTTACGCACTGGGGCCTCCATATCAAATGCTGGATCAAGTGACCTTTTGAACATTTTATTCTATTTATCAGAGTCTAAATCGGATTTTCCATTTCATCGTGAAAAACGCTAGCGTTTTCTACGTGGTTTTTTAAAGCCACTTCCCGCTATCATGTTTGCTATCATGTTATCTTGGTCTCCTTGATTTATCAAGGGAGTCACCAATGATGCTAATTTTTCATCTACTGCGTTATTTATAATTTTACTAACACTTGCAGGCATCTCTGCTGTAGATGGCAATGGTACCTGTTTCTTTTTTCGTCTCACTAATGATGTTAATTTATTCTTCGCAGTTGAAAATGCCTTTCCGGCAAGATCTCCAACAGTACTAATACCCTTATCACGAATAACATCAATGGCTTTCATTCCTAATTGTTTAGCTAACGGCATCACTTTTGGGGCCATTCTTGTAAATAACCCTGCAATGGTATTACCTAAACCATCTCCGTAGTATGCTCTATAAACAGGCAATCGTGAGTTTACCACATAGACGGGGGTTGGTTTATCATGATTGTAGTGTATAATCATCTTGTTATAAAACTAGTAGTTTTTTAATTAGTGATCAATCGCTGTAATAACCATGGGCATCTTTGTGATTTTCAACTAACTCAGCAATGAGTTCTCGATATACATTAATGTCCATGATACCACCGGCAAATAATCGTCTACAGATATCAGCGGCCTCATTAATTATTTCCGGTGAGTTGTTTCCGGCTCGTTTCCCTCCGATGAGGACTTCTAACCGTGATATATCACTGAGAATGTTACCAGGACAAGTAACGCTAGTGTTTTCAACTATGCCGCTGCCTAAATACCCATCTCCAGTTGACTCCTCTTTACCAAAAAATCCAGTTGGATACTCTACTTTTCTCAGTACTTTGTCTTTAAAACTCTCAAAATTATTGCGGTTACTTTCTGTGATTCTAAATCTACCACGGTTTGCCAAGTATACTTTTTTTATCCAATTCTCGTCGTTTTTTATATACTCTTTAAACGCTTTGTTTACAGCTATTTCTCTTTGATCGAGTGGAAAATTCCGCACGGTAAAGTTAATTAAATCATTGTCATCTTTAAAACTTTTAATTTTGTTGTATGCATAGTTTGTAAATATACTTTGCGGTGAATGCATTTTTTCTATAGTAATGTCTTCTTCCTCTTCTTGTTTTCTTGCAGTAGCACCTAGTTCTTCTAGTACTTGCTCTTTTTTTTGTTGTTGCCGTGAAGTAGCTACTATATCCACTGGAAGTGTTTCTAAAGACTTTTTTGTTTGTTTAGTTCTTTTTGCTATTTTTTCTAACACAGGGAGAAAAGTCTCTCCTTGCTCAGAGATTGTTGACACTATCTGTTTTGTTGTTGTAGTTATTGGTTTAAACAACTCTTCAGATCCCGCAGCAAAATCAGTCTGAAGACTCTGTCGTTCTTGCAGTTTATTCCTGAGAGAGTCGCGAATTGGTATAAATTTCTTAATTGCATCTAATCGTTCACGAGCCAATCGGGTCGTTAATGCTTCATTGACCATTATTTGAAATCAGAAACCATTTTTCAATTGCAAAACAATTTTTCCCATCGATGATTCCTTCCCTTAACGGTCCAATTTTTTTTGCTGTGAAATATTTTTATTTTTTATTGCTATGAAATATTTTTATTTTTTATTGCTATGAAATATTTTTATTTTTTATTCATTGATTTTGCCTGTTTTTGACAGTTTTGGTGCCATTTTGTGCAATTTTGGTGGTTTTCAGTTGAAAATCTCAAAGAGATTTTACAGTCAAGTAGTCGATTTTACATGGGATTTTCCATAAGGAAAAGCTGTTAAAACTCATTTTTGATGATTTTTAGCCATTTTTCATCAATTTTTGCCTGTTTTCAGTGATTTTTGGTCATTTTTCATCGATTTTTGGTAAAAAACCTCGTAGGGTCAAGTAGTCGATTTTGCATTGGATTTTCCATAGAGAAAAGCTGTTAGGATTCTATTTTATTTTCGCAGTGTGAAATATTTTCACTGATTCAATAAAAAAATGACAAAAGAATGAAAATCTCAAGGAGATTTTACTGTCTGACAAAATCTTTTGAGGGTCGGTTAATCAAAATAGTTCATTTTCTTAAATTAACGCTCGTAAGTTTCTAATTTTAGAATTAGCTTCCTTTTTCAATTCATATTCGTTACCCAATTCTTTTCGTATTCCTTCCACGATAGTATATAACGGAACAAACACACCTACTTCACTGGAAAATGCAAGAGAGTCTCGAATAGAATTCTGAATTTTTTTGATGAGTGCATATTTCTTTGGTAACATATACTTGTTAGTGCTAACTCCGTATTCTATATCCTGAAAATCCGACTTGATTTGATCAGGATTTAACCCATCTGACAATTTAATATCCTGATTTTTCAATTTTGCAATTTCAACTATGATGCTATTCATATTTTCAGAATTCATATATGATAATACATATTTCTAATTCATTTCTCAAAAATAAATGAGCCGTTAATATTTTCAAAATTCAGTCTGTATATATAAATATAAATATATTTTTCAGAATTCAGTCTGTATATAAATATAAATATATTTTTTAAAATTAATTCGGTATATATAAATATCTTTTTTAAAATTAATTCTGTATATATAAATATATTTTTTAAAATTAATTCGGTATATATAAATATCTTTTTTAAAATTAATTCTCTATATATAAATATATTTTTTAAAATTAATTCGGTATATATAAATATATTTTTTAAAATTAATTCTGTATATATAAATATAAATATATTTTTTCAAAATAAATAACAACCATGATGAGCGGTTGTCAGTCATTTGGCCCCCTTGATATAGGCCACTGTGTCTTTCATAGGGTTCTTTCTTTGAGTATTTCCATTTTTTGTCTGAGATTTCTTCAATCTCGATTTGACCCTATGACCGTTTCTTTTGGCCGGTAATTCATTTTTGAACACCATACGGGGCTACCCAAATGTGACGGAGAGCTAATTACATCCATGGATGTTATTTATTTTAGGTCATTTATATTTACATTCACCGGAAACATATTCCCCTAAGAGTGAATCTAACTCGTCAAATAACGGGTTAGAATCACAAGAGGGTATGTTTACGTGAAATGACCTAGAGGTTACATATATACGACAACACATCTTTGGAACTCCTTGGTTGCCTTCACATCCAAGTAAGCCCAAAGGAAACCCGAAACATACATCTCCGGAAGGGAGGCCTAACGTGGCAAACGCCATCTTAGACCGCCCAGAAGATATGCTTGGGGTGTGACGTCACAACAACTTAATTAAGGACAGCACAAATACCGTATATATCTCCACTCGAGTGTTGTGGCAAATTGTAGGTATACATATACTTAATTAAGGACAGTACAATACCGTATATATCTCCACTCAGATTGTAGGTATACATATACTTAATTAACTTAATTAAGGATGGATTATAATTCAATGATGATGTAATGATGATGGGACGGCACAAGACAGCACAAACATGAAACGACGGGGCTGATTTTCTATGGCCATCCGACCAATCAAAAGCAACCCATGAAATTAAACCCGGTTGCATGATTGAGAAAAGTCAACCACGCACACGTGTCAATGGCGTGGGTTATTTTTGACTGGTCGGATTGGCCTTTGAAAGCCCCAGCTTTAAACCTTTCATTTAGTATATAAGGTGACTAATACAGCAGAGTCAATCCACAGAGTGTGTTATTTTATTTTCTTGAATTACTTGTTAATGGTGCTTCACAGTATTTAAATGAGACAGATTATTTGCATAAAGCACTAAAAAAAAGATTATAATCGTTTGAAAACATTTTATATTTGATTTCTTTTCTAATTAATTATAGCCCAAGCCGCTGAATCACAATTTAAGGGGAAATAACCCGACACCATCTAAGGGAGAGTGTATATAAGGCGACTTAATACAGCAATCCACAGGGTGTGTTATTTTATTTTCTTAAATTACTTATTAATGGTGTTTCACGGTATTTAAATGAGACTGAATATTTGCATTAAACACTAGAAAAAAGAATATAATTGTTTGAAAACATTTATTTCCTTACAAAACAATGCCCCAGCCGCTGAATCACATTTGCCCATAAACAAGTTGACACAATCTAAGGGAGATAACTCCCTTGGTTATATTTAAGGGTTATGAAAGAGTTATCTCCCTTTAGTGTTATTAGACATACGAAAATCGAATTTTTTGTTCAATGTTTTTAGAAAAAGCCAAATTTTGTACTCGTTCTGCTACTCTTTGTACTGAGGATCTACAAATATTGAAATATTTACCGGCTTCATTCATAGATTGGAATACAATTTCTTCGTTAGTAACTGCATTAAACGATTTTACAGGTCTCGCTTTTTTCGAGTATTTTCCAGTGTTTCCTCGTTTTGAATTCTCATTTTGTGAAATAGCCTGTAAATTTGATAAATAATTATTCTGAGAATCGGAATCAATATGATCAATAACATAACCATCCTTGATCAATCCATTAAACACCTCAAAGACGAATCTGTGACAATGATAACTTTTCTTCCCAGCACCAAACATCAAATACCCTCGATTAGTCACAAATCCAACTGGATTCTTCAATCTGCGGTTTCTGATAATACCATCACGGGATGCTTCATAATTAACAAGCACGGGGTGAGGTCTGAATTCTTGGTTCATTTGTATAATAACACTATTTTTCTAATTCATTGTTTGGTTTAATTATAAGTCTCTGTATATAATCTTGAGGAGTCTTTATGATTTTGTCATCGTTGGGGTCAATGACAGTATTTTTTATTCGTTTATCATAATAGCGTTTAAGTTCCCTGTATCGTTTGCCGCCACACCTAAGACATAATTGCGATTTTCCCCTAACCCCAACCCCACATCGAATACAGGGTAACGGACCAAGGCTTCCACGACGAAAGCTTTGCATATGATACCCACAAAATTCATTTCTGCATGATTTGTTACACGGTGTCACTGATCCAATCATAAGCCATTTGCAATGATTCATTATACTTAAATCTTTCATTTAAATGCTTGTTTTAATTATAGTATGGAGGAGTTCGAGAGATTATCGAAAATTGCGCCTTGGAAAAGTGTTCAATTCAATCTTGATAGAGTTTCTGATACACCAAAGAATAAAATTCTTGATAGAACCTTGATTAGTAAAATCAGAGACTGTTTTAATGAATTCAAGCGTGATGGGGCAGCTCATTGTTGGTCAACATTTCGAATTGATGGTGTTGTTGACGCTACCATGAATGATGAAAAAGCAGCAGTGATAATCTCACGTCTTGGGGAAGAAAGAAATTTTTTTCGAATAAAATTCCTTATCCGTGATAATGGAAAATGGATCATTAGGGACAAATACGAGCCTATTCTTAAGGACAAAAAAACTGTCACTGTGACTCAGGATTCAAAACCAGGACTTTTGACTGGAATTGACAAACCCTACTACGAAAGATCTTATCCTGTCACAGCAGTTGTTTACGGGATATATCCGCTCAATGACAAACCCGATATTGCAAAACTAGCACCCATGAAATATTCGACAGGGCTCAATTGTGTAGCAACACGAATAATGGAACACTTCACAAATGCGTCCCGGGGAAATAAACTAACTGATCTAAGACGAAAAAAAATAACCGAATGGGAACTGACAGTGAAACAGCATGGGGCAACAATTCAGGATATAGCTAAATTAGAAACATCATTGAGATTTCCAATATCAGTAACGACAATCACCGGTGAAGTATTATACGAATCAAAATATAAATCAAAAGGAAACCCAATACAGATTATTGATCATAACACACACGCGTGGTCATCTGCAGTAACAATATTTCCACGGGATAGAACCGTAAAATATCTATCCCAAACCGAAGAGTTTTTTTCAGAGCAGAAATTATTTGATGCTATTTACCATTTGAGTAAAAACGATCCCGTGTCAATAAGGCTATTTCATAGTACTTCAGACGAGGAATGTAGATTTGATCAGTTTGTAAGGCCCAACGGAGAATTATACCGTACTGAAGAGCTGCATAATCAAATGAAACAACTAGCTAGTGAGTTTTCTCTGGAGGAAGACAACGATCAATTATTATCAAACTGTTTTACAGTACCATCAATTGCAGCACATTTTGCTAGAAAGAAAAACGCGTGGAAACCAACACGAAGTGAGTTTTTATCAGATGTCAGATTGTCCTGTCTTGAATACAGCCATGGAGGGTTATGGAATACAAAATACACCGCTGATACCGTTATTTCAGTTGATATGATTGCATGTTATCCAGGAAGTTTTCTTGGGTATGGAGAATGCGAGAAATATTTCAAACGATTTGGACACCCTACACACGAAATGACCCGTGTTGCTATTAATGGACCACTGCCACATTTCGATTTAACCGGATTCGCTTGTGTGGTATCATTTGAAATGGCTACAGGACTTCATCCGTGTAGTTATCTTTGGATTGGTAAACACATGTCTGAAAAACACTGGATGCCAATAGTGTTATTACGGTATATGCTTGATTGTAAGATGTTAAAATCATTAATTGTCAGTGAAGCAATTATATCCTATCGAGCACAGAAATCAGTCTGGTTACCACAACCTGATCTAGAAAAAATAATTAGCGAAGAGCGAAAACTGTTTCCAAATTTCAGTGAACAACAAATCATGGATTGGTCCAAACAGTTATTTGAAATCAGAAACAATGAAGCAAAAGATCTTGGACGAAGAATAATCGGTAAATTTACCCAAGGTGGTAAATACGATAATACGAGATATTCTTCACGATTGATTATAGACAATGCTGAATACGATTTTGTAATCACGGATTTAACGAATAGGGGCCTATATGTCAATCGTAAGGACGCATTTATGTCCGATGGAACCAAATTGGGTACAATTGTTACTTACACTGATGGATACAAACCGCAGTACACACATTTGAGAGCTTCTATGCTTGGTTATGCTTCTATTAATTTATTTTCAATGATCAATAGATTTCCTACCACCGCAGTTAGAGTCGCCACTGATTCATTTTACATAAATAGCAAAATGACTGATTTTAAGGCTACTGGCAACGAGAATTGGGGGTCATGGAGAATTAAGAATGAAATGCTTCATGATTATATTCCATCAGCAGATGTTACCATTGAAAATAATTACTTAGAAAGCAATCAGTGTTCAGAATTTTCTAGTGCACCACCGATTTCTGATCCAATCTGTAGATATAAAACAGTTTATTTAAACGGTTGTGGTGGGTCAGGAAAAACAACCCGGGCAATTGAGTTATTTCGTAGAAACGCTAGCGTTTCCAAATCAAACATGATTGTGCTAACACCGACACACAGACTTGCAAGAGAGATGATACAGAGAGGGGTTAATGCCTGTACTTATCATAGTTTTTTCCGATGGAAGGGAGATAAATGGACTCCTGAGCGCATGGGAGAGAAATTTATTCCTGAAATTATCATTTGGGATGAAATAGACACAGTGCCATTAGATGTATTTAAAATATTTCTTGAGTGGTTGTTATTGAAAAATACAAAAATCGTCATGTGCGGTGATCACGGCCAACCACCACCATTTGTCGGTGCATCCCCCCATGAATGGCTAAAGGGTTTTGTAGACTATTATGAAGAAATTGATACCGATCATAGATCACTTGATAATGAATTAAAAGAATTTAACAAATTAATTAGATTACAACCGGATAGAATCCAATGTGAAATAGCCCGTGAAATAATTTCGGAAACTCCAATGAATGATTTCTGGGAAGCATGGAGACCAAATGATTTGATCATTGCAAGTAGAAAAATAGTCAGGGACACACTTCAGATGAAGTTATTTGAATTGCATAAACAAAAATTCGCAACACTTCCAGTGCCCCTCTGTTATAGGCCATCAGATACACGAAAACAGAACATTGAAGTTGATATTCCAGGCCCAAAATCCGAAGGATTTCAAAAACAGAATTTAGTATTAAATGATATTGTGCTGGTTGATATCAATGTCGTTGAAGATGCATTGCGTGCTAATAAATCCCCGTGGACGCTAGGTTATGCAGCAACAATACACTCTTCACAGGGATTGACTATATCGGATACAATTGTTTGGATGGTAGATAATCGCATCGAATGGTCAAATTTAGTCTATCTCGCAGTATCCAGAGTACGAAAAATAAATCAACTTCGAAGAATTGTCCTGACAGAGTCAGGCGATGATGAAATCATTGGTGACGATAATGACACCACAATAGATGATATTATTGATAAAGAACTCTCCGGTTACAAACAACAAGACAAAAAAAACCAACGAGAATTTGACATTGATGCTGAATTAATAATCACTTTGAAGCAACAACAAAATAATCACTGCGCAAGTTGCAATTGTATAATGCGTTGGCAGTATTCGGATAAAGATCCTCGCCAATTTACCGTTGACAGAAAAAATAATGGTCTCGGTCATGTCAGAAATAATGTGATGTTGACTTGTCTTGAGTGCAATAGACGCAACGGTGCTAGTTAAGCCCATGCCGTGGTAATTGAGTATCCTCAGGTATCACTTGTAATTGTTGTCTAGTAAAACCCCGTTGACGGGCAGTTGAATCCAGTTTATAGATTGGAAGTCTACCCGTAGATCGTGTTATACTAGATATCTTATGTGCAGTAATACTCCAAATAGGATCAGTAGCCCTTTTTCTGCCCCTTTCAAGCTCTCCTGGTTCATATAAATACCTCACAATGACATTACTACCAAGAATTGGTTGGGAAACGCTAAAATCTTTTTGAATTTCCATTTCAGGTATCGACTTCTTTTTAATCGCGTTGATAGGTTTCATGTTGATGGTTCTAGTAATCTCGTTATTCAGTGCAGTAATCACAGCTGGTAACCTTTTAACCCATTCACGGGATCTTTTTTCTTGGATGAATTCTTTTGCGTATTGATATCCAAATAACCGCTCAGCAAGGGTTTTATTAAACCGTTCTACAATTGCCTGATCACGATGCAGTGCAGTATGCCCCCGTCTGATAGTGACATTGTGATCTTTCATTGTAGATAACACTGCACCCTGAAATTCTTTGCCGGGATCAATTTGTAATAGATTTGGCCAGTGCAGAGGACCCCTTCGATAAATCCTTTCAAATGCAGAAGCTACGTCAGTGGCCGATTTTGTTTTTAACGGTTCTGCTTCCTTGTATCGACTTGCAATATCAACTACGGTTAATGCGTATTTGTAACCGTGGTCATGTGGCAAAAATAATAGATCAGCCTGATGAACTTCATTGGGTCCGGTCACATCAAAATGCGAGACATTAATTTGTTTAGGCGGTGCTAGATAAATTTGCCACAGTGCCTGTTTAGATAACCAATGAGCCGCAGTGGCCCTTTTCACTTTTGCAGCGCTAGCGAGTTTATGGATTGCTGCCTTGCCTCTCCAGTATCCTCTTGGGGAATAATAAATAGATTCCATGTTGTTATTAATTACCAGCACCTAACATCAATTTACTTTTCATAGCCGATTTTATCAAAAAGGAAGCCAATTTTTCTTTGAAAGATTTATCAGAAATAGCATTTAACGCATGAATTAATTTCACATCTGCTAGATGCCTGTGTTGCAAATTGCTGCTTTTATAAGCAACATCATGAAGGTGACAGGCCTTATCAATAGCGTTTATTGGTTCCTCACCGGGTCGGGGCTGATTTTGATCATTGAGTCTGATATCAAGTCTTGTTCCCGGTCCACAGTAGCTATATCCTGGAAGGTGCTTTTCTCCAGGGTATTTTGCCCATGGGGTTCCAGGGAGTTTAGTTAGCTTGGCTGCGATATCACCTCCTCGTTTTTTTTTAAAGGTTCCTTGGGTTCCTTGGGTTTAGAAACAAATCTAAATTTCTTTGTACTACATTGTACGCATTTACCAGAAAGCGCTGATCGGTTATTTTTAGTTGTAATCGTCGTCAAGTCATCTGTGCCAGTACGTTTTTTACACTTCACACAATATAGATCCATAATTTATATATAACGGCATGAATATAATTGATTATTCAGCTACCCGACGACGGGAACCTATTAAACATCATGAAATGTTGTCGAATTCAATTAGAATGATTATAATCGGACCATCTGGAAGCGGAAAGACACAACTGCTACTTAATTTGATAACAAGATGGATGAAATGGAACAAATTGTATTTAATAGCCCCGAGTGTAGACGATCAGCGATGCTATGAAGTGCTAAAGGATTTTAACGAGAAAGCAAAAGAATTTCAAATCGATGAAGATTTTATTGAGTTTATTACTGATATAGAGGAAGCCCCGAGCATTGATGCTATTGATGGAAGTATTAACAATTTAGTGGTATACGATGATATCATGTTAGATAATCAAAAAAATCCCGCTAGAATATTTTCCCGAGGCAGGCATAAAAACACTGATGTGATATATGTCACTCAACGGTACACACAAATACCAAAAGTGATCAGAGATAATTGCAATGTGTTGTGTATATTTAACGGCGTTGATACTCATACGCTACGAAATATTCATCAGACTTGGTGCAACGGTGATATGAATCATAATCAATTTAGAAATTTCTTTAGTCACGCTCAGTCAAAACCACACGGATTTGTGACAATAAATTTAGCAGACCCTAGGACACGATATCGTATAGGACTTGATAAAATATTCGGTTGAAGTAGCAGCAGAGAGGGTATATCGGACGATTTTCACCGTAAACCTTAGCAGCAGAGGGGGTGAGTCACAACATCATTGCGGCATTTATGATTCATCAACGAAAACGCGAATAAAGTATCACCTGCGAAAACTCATGTTTTCAGACAACAATCATTAAGGGTCGAAGACTTATTTTTTTTCTGGTTAAAAAATGAGATTTTCGCGAGAAGGGTCTATTCGTTCCGTTTTAAGGGTATAATAAAAAATAACCGAAAAAAAGGTTTTCCGATTCACCCCCTCTGCTGCTAGATGCTTAAGGTGTAGGGTCCATTGTATTCAGAGATAAACAACAACACAAGCTTTGATTGGTTGATTATGTAAGAGTTGTACTTTCTGTTAGGCTTAAAAAAAAGTTTAGCCTCTTGGCAACATGTGAATTTATGCTAATTCCTAAATAGATCAAATTTTGTATTTTTTATGATTTTTTGAAAATGTAATCCACATGACTGAAAATAGGTATGTTGTGAATAGATAACTCATACCCCTGTCTAGTTCCAGCAGAGTTATCTCTCTTAAATCCAATGGAGTACCTGGTTTTGTCATCGTCAAATTGACAATCTAACATTGTTCTCTATAACAGTGTGTGAGATTCACGCTAAATTAGGATAGAACATATATTTATCTCTCCAAATATTAGCATTGAGATCAATGGAAAAACAATTGGTACCGTGATACCATATACTCATAGGACAGGACCCAAATATTTGGATAGTTTCTATGCAAGGTAATATGATACCCCAGCTGAAAGACCCTCTGTTATTAACATCCCAAGCCCATGACTGTGTGAGCCTCACCAATTCTTCCAAGCTTGTGTACTACAGTATGCACCCGGTTATTAGTCCACATAACAACCAAATATGAAATTTATTCAAGTGTTTGTGACAATATAATGAGTGTCATTTTATATGCATTTCAGTCTACTATACAGGCTTATTACTATATTTTCCCCCAGCCACAGATTGATGCGCATGCTTTTTTCTAATTTCATTGAATGTGCATTGTAAAAGCAACAACAACAACGTAAAAATCACATAATAATTTTAGACATTCTAAGATGGTAAACACATGAACTTATGAAGAAAATAAGTTGCTATGCCACCATTTTTACATATGACTCTTGATTGGGTAACACTGTTGTACTAAAAGAATGTTCAACATCTATTGCAGACTGAACTGCAAATTAAGAAAGTCCAATGAATTAACTTGATAATTATTTTCCTAATGATGATATGTAAATTAAATGAATTGTCAAAATTTACATAAACATTTCGTACATACTGAAGTCCAAATTACACTCCAATTGGATTATTCACACAAACACACACACACACACACACAGACACACACACACACACACACATATATATATATATATATATATATATATATATATATATATATATATATATATATATATATATATATATATATATATATATATATATATATATATATATATATATATATTCACATGTCACTTGATATTTGGCCACCATTTTATTCTCATTTTGTATTATGCACACTTTGAGTAAATAGACACATAGACTTTTCCTATACAGTTTTTTTTTATGTCTTTAAAATGTTGCAGTTGAACTTGTCATTTGTGAGGGAAGATGAAATAACCACCAGCTGTTACTTACCACTGTACCACAGTCATTGCTCAATCAATGCGTTCTTGCATTGGAAAACAAACTATAGGATTAAGATCAATTAATTACAGGAAAAGATAGACCTTGCCACAGAAAAATGATGCGAACTTGCGGCTCAATCACAAAGATTGTCAATTTGAAAATAATGTGATTGCTGACTTTGCAAACACTGGCTGAAAACTTGTATACCGTTCCGATAAATGGATACCCAATGGGACATTTCAAAACTTGTCCTATTATCAATAGGTAGGTCCTCACTACCCGAATACCAATTGAGATCTTTACATACTGAACATAACACATTAGAGATAACATCATCTTCAAAACTTTAATAAACGTCACCGTCTGGACACAAGGAAATACAACAGTATCGAAGAAGATCTAGCAAAACGACCTCGTGACACCATGCCGTCAAACAAAAATCTATCTGAGCTTGAACAAAGTTTCCTATGTTCCTCATGGCACTTTGCGTGGGCATCCATGTTTGTGGATGTCGGAATTCAATCCTAAGCATTTTGATCGTCATTTGCGTTCCTTCATCAAAATGACAATACAGCTGCATTGTATATCTTAGGACAAGTATAAATCCTTTAAAAAGGAAATGTATGCATGAATATTTAGCATTATGGATAAAACTGACTCGTCTGTCTCTTGGATTTATATATAAAAGAGTTTGAAAAGCTCTAGACATTGATTGGCAATGACCTTCTTTAAAAATCGTTTCGTGTGAAATTTCATAATGTCGTGGTAAAACGTCATTTCCTCCCATGCACATAATGATCTAAATTAGAGCCGCAGAATATTTCTTATTGAAGTATCTTTCAATACTTTCTATGATTTTGGAGATGTTGTGAAGCTCAGGCTTTTGGTTTTGTAACCAAACATAAACAGGACATGTAAAGGTTCCAGATTGTTTTCTTTTACAGTGGATACTGATACCAATGAGGTGAATTAGGACTGTGTCGATATGAGCTGATATCAGCTATGATACAAAGTTGACAGAATCTAAATCAGACAAGTCAGCATCAAGCTCCATCATCCAATCAAGTAGAGCCATTTTTCTTCTCTTCTCCATTTTTCTGCCTGATGTTAGACAGCTTTCTCCGTACCAACAATTCCTGATTCGGAAGTAAATCGAATTCTCTGTGGTGTTGTGAAAGGACAAAATGTGCAGGGGACCTCTTGGCAATACCATGCTGTCAGCAGAGCTTCACTGTCTATATCGAGGGTCATATTTTGCTTAAGAAGAAGATGCTAAATGTGACGGTCTAAATAGGAACTTACAATTTTCTTGCATGTCAATGTTCCCACAACAGAGGTCTTGTGAAATGTATCTGCACCAAATAGCTCTTTTTCTTCCTTCAAGTGTAAGATAGATATTACGCCTTACAATCCCGGATTTTCCTTACATGTGCTTTTAGTGTATCTGGTGTGAAGGAGTATTTTTCCTCACATATAACAAAGTGACGTAAATTTGGAAGGTGTCCTGTCAGCTTGTGTACTGGTCTCCAGTCGAAGCTGATGCCTTGAACTTCCCATTGGCAATTTCTATAACTGAAGCTTTTGTTTGTTCTTTTATGTTCTGTGGCAAATCTTTCTTTTGCTCACTTGTAGGTCTAGTAGCAGATATTTTCTTAATGAGCTCGAGAAGATCTCTTTTCACACCAGCTGATTTATTAGGGGATGATTTTGTCCCATCTGGCTAAAAGACTGACTGGCAAGTATTCATGGAAGAGCTTAGACAGTCCACAATAGTTGTCATCTTCTTTACCGTCCTTTTTTTCCTCCTCGCTTTTTTAATTTATGCTCTTTCATGTTTTGTTTGGTATGCTTTGATTGTTGATCTTTTTATTAAATAAATTTGTTTGAGTCATATTATCAATTCAATCTTAGAACAATCACTAAGTGTCATTCCCAATAGACACTCTCTTGCTGCATACATCTGAATCATGAACTTTCCTATCTATTCTGTGGTTGAATCTAACATGTCCTGCTGAACCTCTGGATTCTACTTATGATATACATTTCTTAGAATGTGGTCAAACCTCCATGACATTCCCTTTCTTCGATGTATCAGACCAACTGTTCTTACAAGATGGCCCAAGTCATAATCACTGGTTTTTTTCCCATGTACCTTTCTGAAATTCTGGATGCTATCTCTTCATCTTTTGTCTCTTCTTGCTTAATTTTCGAAGCATCCTATCATGCGATGTCATACTGGATTACTGTATGCAATTGTCTCTGCTCATCTACTACGTACATCTTTATCATTACATTGCTTAGTGTGGTCCCCGGTCGAATACATTTCTTTGCGTCCCTGTGATCAATATCTCGAGCAGTGTCTGATCCAAACCGGACAATACTATCATTGTGAGAGGTGTTAACAGCTGCATCGCTAGGCACTCAGCATTAAGAGGTTAGTGTTAGGACTGATCGGCTTGGTGTCAGAATATTGTGACTGTGTGGGACATCATGCTACATGTCTGCGGCATGGTGCCCAAGTGCTGGACATCAATATAAGCTGTCACTTTGCATATATCGTAGCGACATGACTTAAGAATTGTTAAATCAACGTTATTAATCCAAACACACACACCTACACAAAATTAATAGATAGACCACAAAGAAAGAGGAATAGTGGCATGCATGCAGGACGTGCAAGATATAATTTTTCAAGAACACACACCAACATTCGGATAGATCTGATAGCTATTTATGTTCTTAGTGGACTCCATATTTAACATTACATTGGATTTAAACGGAGCATGATTCTCTTGTCTAGCTAGAGTATGATACACATGTAACCTGTCTCAGCTTCATATTATAGATCGCATTATTTTTAATATAGATAATTAGTTCATATTAATAAACAAGGTTCTTGAGATTCAAAAGGTCGAAATTTACTCTGGCCCATCGTTATTTTCATCTTCATTTACGCGAGAATTTAGCAGCACATCCAACTTTCTTAACTTTGGGGCTACTTGAGATAGTTGAGAATGAGAGTTGCTAGATGAGTGTTTCTTCCAGTTCAACCCGTTTAAAGCTTTCTGGTGCATATGTATGTTCATCTTCGTTCAAGAGATCGTGAATGGCACATCGAGCGGTCCAACTATCTTTATTTGAGCTGCATTAATGGTTTAACACAATGTTAAAATACAGCATAAAAGATAGAACGTTAACCTGGGAAACGTGAGTTCGCGGATTCAAACTACGACCGAGCCATACAAAAGACTTTAATAAATGTTACTTGCAACTGTCTCTCATGTCACTCAGCATGAAGAGGTTGGTGTTAGGACTTGTAGGCCTGGTAACAGGATAGAGTGACGCGGTGGAGATGATGCTATATGTCTGCGGCATGATGCTCCCGTACTATAAATCACTATAAACTGCAACACTGCTGACATCTCAACAATATGACTGAAAAAATGTCAAAGGTGCGTTAAAATTCTAAGCCACACACACACACACACACACACACACGATAAAAGTATGACTTCAACAGAACACGATGCTCACGTAGATATGGAGCTACACTCTAATCTATACGACAAACCTAGTTATAAAACTATTTTATGCGGAGGGAGTTTTCCAGGCCTTCGTATCACCCATAATCACATTATACCGATAATAATCTCAATATAGAAGGTTGTAAGAAGAGTTGTTCGAGAATACACTCTTATAATATCCATCCATTCACTTGATACGCTAATATCCGATATTACAAGCAGGTTGATACGAGTAATAATAATACTAACGCAGGGATAATTACTATAAATATTATATTTCGTCTAAATATAAATCAAAAACGTATGTTCCTGATTATATGAGAATGTATCAATTACTTCAATTACTTCATATACATATATACGGTAGGAAATTGATCCCGCAATACTAGCGTGTGCTAATTTAAGTCACATGAAGTGGATAGCAACAGCCTTGACCTGGCAGAAATGTACTTGTGAACGACGCATGATTGTTGAAATTCAAAGAGGGGCGTTTTATTACGGACATAACGGATAGCATTCGTTTTAACTCTAAAAGGGAAGCATAATATTTACAATGGCAAGTTCCAGAGAAGACATTGCTTCTGAGGGGAGACATAATTGTCCCATTTGTCTGTGCGAGTTTAAAAATCCGAGACAGTTACCGTGCATGCACTCATTCTGCGAAAATGTTTTACAGGACTACATATCATCTCGAGACGAACCAGTAAAGAAACTGAACAAAATCGAGTGTCCGATCTGTAGACTAGCCGTCAGTCCTGAAGGAAAAGGTAAATCTTCTACAATGTTGGCATCTATGTTTCCCATTAACGTGATTTTTCAGTCCATTCTAAGTGATGTTGCAAAAGTGAAAGCAGACCGATCATGCGACAGTTGTCACTCTACGGGCAAATTGAGGTCAGCTCATGATTTCTGTGTAGAGTGTGAGGAGGGTATGTGTGAAATATGTTCAGAAGTTCATCGTAATTAGATGATGACTAGAAATCATGTAATAGTATCCATGGAGGAATTTGCAAGCAATCCACATAATGTAATGAAGATTGCAAAAGGGTTCAGCTGTCCTGAACACGATGAGGAGGCGATGGGTTTTTATTGCAAGGATCACATGATTGCTTGTTGTAGCAAGTGTTGCATTGTCATCCACAGAAAATGTGCCAGAGTTTCTGACTTGAACAAAGAACTGCCAAGTCTACTGCAGGAAATGAACCCAGACAGTGTAATAGAATGATGAAGAAAAAAGAAACTCATCTTAAATCGGTTACTGAAGCCAATGAGTCTAGCATCAGTCTCCTTGAGTCCCAGGTGAATGACTTGACTAATCAAATTAGAGACCTAAGAAAGAAAATAAATGATGTCCTTGATGAATTAGAAAACAAAGTCAAGATGGAAGGACATAGAATTTGCAAGGAAGATACGATAAGAAAACAGGAAGAGAACCACGATTGTCTAAGTCTGATAAATTCAATTAGAAATTCACACTCACTTATAGAAACAGTAAGGAAATATGGAACAGAAACACAGGTGTTTCGTATGACCGAAAAAATGCAGTCACAACTTTCTTCATACCTGGATCAGATCAACGAAAGATACACGAAGTCAGAGACCACTACCGTCTTGTTGGAAATGAATCCACAAGTCCAACGTTTACTTTCAATAGGCCCCGATAGTTTGGCTAAGATAATCAGGAAAAGAGAAGTGCAAAGGCTGTCTAGCACAGTCATCAAGAAGCCATCCAAAAACTGTCTGATTCAGATGAAGAGAATTATTAAGATAAAATGATCATCGGCAAGCAGATTGTTATGGAATTACGTATTTGTACTCCGGTTATTTGATGCTTTTAGATACTTGGAACAGTACAGTACATCTTGTTGATGCCTTGTACAAATCAATTACCATTTACGAACTGTATAGATCCATATTTGACGTTTGTAGAAGATAATGATGAGGTGGCAGTGTCTGTACCGGGTCTGAAAACAGTCCAATTTCTATCTGTCCAGAATGGGAAGATCACACCAACCAGGACAATAACCACGAGATATCGATGTAATGGTATTGCTGCTGCCGTAAAGGGTTATATCGTTATATCTGATGACTTACTGATGAGAGTAAACCATATTGGAGCCTTGTCAACAGTGAAGGGAAGGAGTTATGTCATCAGATTGAATGTCACTGTAAAGTTTCATTGACCTATGTCGCTGTGGACTCAACCTTCACACGTGTCTACATTACTGTGCATGAAGTTCATTCTCTGTATTGTTTTGACATGAGTGGCAGCCAGAAGTTTGTCTACCATCTTGACAGTCTTAAGAAGCCCCATGGTGTTGCTACTGATAAATATGATAATGTGAATGTCGTAGGATATGCATCAAAGAACATCCACCAACTGACAATAGATGGTGTTGTTATCCAGATTATATCTAACGGAGTACCATCTAAACCTCGAGCTATTTCCTTTAATAGGGACGGTGATGTGTTTCTAGTCACAAGTGATACAGGAAACTTTACCAGTATGAACTAAAGTAAAAAGTTTTTCTGGTATAGTTTTGAGCTGACGTGATTGTGTTTGAGCGAAATGACGTACTACAATTTATTTTGTTACATTTTGTGACCTTATAAATATTATTGCATTGTATATTTTCAAATCAGCAAATTAATGAAAAATATCGACTAGTTAAAAGACTGTAAGACCATTCAACAGCCAGCACCAGATGTCGTTGTTGTTCCTGTTATATCTAAATATGTTCACAATATGTCCTCATATATCACCTGCGGTCTATCAGATACATTTTTATGATATTGTCTCAACAATACAAATAGTTTTATTGGCAATAATAACTTTGCCATTTTAAATTATGTTGAAAGGAATCACATGTTCAAATGGTTGTTGTCAAAAGGATAAACTGAAATAACAATTAAGTTGTTAAACGAAAAGTAAAAATCACGTTAGAATCGTATCCATCACAAAACAGTACATCATCAGCAGCAACAAGAACAACAACAGCATTTACTAGCACTATGAAAATAGAAAATACTATGTCTGCTCCTAATCATATGTGTGCTTCTATCACCACCAATATTACTGAGAGTGTTTGCTGCTGTACCTTTGCAGACATGTAAAGTGCACATATGGTTCTATTATCTTTTCCATATAATGAATGGTTTAGGAAGAATATTTATATTTAGGATCGAAACGACAAAGAAAATTCTTTTCAAAATAAAGACACAGGAAATGAAATGTACCTTGTATGCTGAGACACGGAACTGACTTTATTATTTTCCTCAAGATATCAAATTATAAAATTACAATCAAATGTCTATTGTGATGTTGTACATTACGTATATATTAAAAAATATTTTTAATGAAGGCATCACTAATGACCTATTATACAAGAATGAAAGAGAGACACGTCCTAGAATGAAAATGAGACAGGGCCAGCTCTAGCAAATACATGTATACTACCAGAAGCCAGTAACTACTTTAGACTATGCAACTGATGTTGCTACCATTAATACTGCTACTACCGCTACCACTAGTACAACACAAGGCGGAATTACGTATAAATATGCCGTATTTATATACGTGTACATGTTCTTAACTCGAATGATACCAAACACTACCAAATGCCAAGCAAATAATGCCATATACATTGGGGCCTATCGCACGAGGATCCTGGATTGTATCAAATAGATTATCACCTTTACCTGTATTGTATTAAAGAGATTATCACCTTTACTTGTATTACCCTGGTTTGTATCAAAAAGCTTATCACCTTTACCTGTTTTACCCTGGATTGTATCAAAGTGTTTATCACCTTTACCTGTATTACCCTGGATCAATTCAAATGCTTTCTAAAGCTTTCCGACCTTTACTACGATGAACCTTGTTTATGCATATAAAGTGCATTGTAGGCTTTACCAGTATGACAGTGGATTTATAACGCACGCTTTGAGGCCTTTAATTGTCAAAGAGTTCTCAATTCTGACCGTACGCACGCCTGTCTGTATGTTGTTGTTGTACGGTTTAATAGCCATTTTGCAGCACAATATAGGCCGTACATGGTGGCCAGTATTAAAGGTGGAGGAAGAACCCTTGAAAATTTCGGAAAGAACCACCGACCTACAAGAAGCTACCGGCAAGCTTTCTGACATACCCACATTGGCCGAATTAGAGACTAGAACCTACGCAGACAGAAGTACGATGGCAATAATCTGTAACGGACAGCGCTATAATAGACCACTCGTCCACTCGGGGACCCGTCTGTCTGAATGTGTGTTCAAGTATATTTGTGCCAGATATGTAAATAATGTATATTTCGGTATGGAATTCCAAAATTCATATTTTGCTCCGTAAATGCAATGTATATTATATGTCAGTGCATGTTGTAGACATGTAACTTCTGAAGAGTAAATATAATATTCAAATACCCTTTTCCTCACTGCAAGTCAGAGCATAGTTTTCTTTGTATTCTGCATAGAATTATGAAATAAACTTGAGTAATAAATAACACAGTGTAATTTAAATGTACATATTCGTCAAAACTGCAGAGTAACGATCGATTTGCAACGCCCATTCCATGACCTACATTACCTTTCAGATCTTATCTTTATACAATGCCACCCTACTGTTCGACTTCCCACCCTAAATGATATGTGTTAATTTGTGTTTAATGACCTTTGGTCTATCAATCTGATTGTAGTGAACCATAGTCCACTAATATATGGCTATCTATTCGCTTATCTGGCTATCTATTTGTTTATCTATGCATTCATCTCCCTGCAATGCTTTATCTGTGTCAAAATATTTTAATATTACATTCGTTGATTGGTATGTATGTCAACTTTTATTTCAAGCTCAGTGGTAATGATAGACTGCCCTTCGGCTGTGTATTCGGCAAGTGTCAATTATTACCATGATAAGTTCGAAAAAGACAACAACATTAAACTGTTAAATAAACCCTTTCTATTCAATTGGGTATGCATGATCAATCGGAGCTATATCATAATTTTCTGGCAGAGTCTAGTGTAAAGCACGCGTCAAAATCAATAATCGTATAGTCAAGTTACCTCCCCTTTTCATCAGTCTGTTCTTCCTGAGAAAGCTGTTAGCAACTTCTCACAAATGAACTTTTTATAGTATATTTGCATATGTAGCTAATACGATTAGAGTAAGAGACTTCAGGTCTTTTCAGCAATTATTACTAATTAAATTATTACTAATTAATTACTAATATTAAAGTATTGTTTACTAAACAGTATGGACCATGTTAGCACGATAAAGCAAACCGATTTTTAAACATTATGTGTAATATTCGTCTTTGCATTTATACGTAGATGACATGATTTCCGTCAGAAAAATATGTTAGTCACTATTTCTCATGAATAAATGGCTATATCTTCAAGCGGATTCTATTTAAAGAATTCTCAACAATTTCTGGTAATCCAAAATGAAATGGTTGCATGTTGGACGCCCAATATCTGTTCATCGATATATTCCTAATTAGCTATTCCTCTTAAATTATATGTCATTTTACTTTATTTTGACATCTTGTTTCGTTAAAGTAGCCTTGACTTTAGAAAGATCTTATTTTCAGGCAAAGTTGAATCAACTCATCTTTTATGAAAAGATCTAATTCCGCCAAGGGTAGGATTAGAAATAAATATTTCTACCTTAGATGTCATTTTAATACAAGCCTGTCAATCTCACTAAAGATTTAAAATTTTCAAAAACTAGGTGAATTCAAATTTAAAACAAACGTTTTCTGAGAAAAATTCTAGCCAAATTCCAATTTATCTCAAATGCCAATCCCGGACGAGCCCCAAATTTCCATGTTACGTGCTTAGGCTCGAATAAGCAGCAACACAGAAAAAGTGAAAACTAACAAGCTTGTAAAATTTAACAAACAAATTTATTAAGTACAATTAGTTTCATAAAATAAATAAACTTACAGTTTTAGAGAATCAAATCCAACATTAATCCAATATAGAAATTCACAAAAATAATCCACTAATGGAATTGCAAGAGTCCTGATAAATAAATGTTCTAATAGTTCCAGGTTCGAATCTTGACGATGTAATCCAAAATGGCTGACGATGTGACGTGATGCAGTTCTTGTTTTTATAATAATACAAATACAAATTATGAGCACATGTTCTTTTCCAGATAAATAAAATCCAACGAATTGACACAACTTCCAATATAACTCAAAACACAACTAGTACTTTAAAGCCCAGATTCTACTGAATTGTTCTCTCCCAAACAATAATTTAAATACCTGTTTTTACGTAAACAAGAGATCACGTGATTTTCCAGAAGGTCACAGAAGAACGTACGATCAATAAAACACGTAAGAATGGAATGATCTAGATAAAGATCATTCACTGTTCACCCCCCAAGAACTAAAAATAAAAAGATGTCCTTGAATTTAGCCAATCGTTTTAGAAGCTTGTTGATACTCTCTGAAGCAGGGACAGAAATGATGTTAACAAGTCAAGGACAACCTGTGTTTACAGATAAGGTTAGGTCATAGAGATTTTTCTAGAATAATCTCTCAATTAATGAATTTTAAACCCAAAATGATAAATTTGGATCTGACATTTAAAAATAAATAATTTAAATCAAATAGACGTAACAATAGATAATTAGTTCATATTGATAATCAAGGTTCTTGAGATTCAGAAGGTCGAACTTTACTATGGACCATCGTTATCTTCATCTTTATTCACGTGACAATTTAGCGCATCCTGTATGGCGGTCCAACTTTTCTCGCTTTTATGGCCACATGATATCTTTGAGATTGGCAGCTGCTACATGAGTGTTTCTTCCAGTTCAGGCGGTTCAGATATTTCTGGTGTATGTTTATGTTCATTTTCGTCCAAGGGATCGAGCGGTAAAACTAACTTCATTTGGTGCTGCATGAAAGGTTTAACACAATGTTAAAATACATATTAAAATGTAGAGCGTCTGCCTCGGATGCCGAGGATTCGAACTCCGACCGAGTCATACGAAAGTCTTACTAAAATGTTACTTGCAACTGTCTCGCCTGGCACTCAGCATGAAGAGGTTGGTGTTAGGACTTGTAGGCTAGTAACATAATAAAGTGACTGGTTCGAGATGATGCTATATATCTGCGGCATGACGCCACATTGCTAGACATCACTATAAACTGTCACACTGCAGACATCTCAGCAATAGGACTGAAAAAGTGGCAAAGGTACGATACAATTCTAACCCACATGCACACACATACATTAAAAATTTTAGCTTCACAGAACATAAACCTAGCTATAAAACTATTTTATGCGTAGGGAGTATTCTAGGCCTACGTATAACCCGTAATCACAAAATACAGATAACAATCTTTATATAGAACGGTGAAAGAAGAGTTGTTCGACAATACACTCTTACATTATAAAAACATTCACTTGATACGCTGATATTCGATATTACAAGGAGGTTTATACGAGTAATAATAATAACACAGGAATAATTACTATAAATATTTTCTCCCGACTAAATATTAAACAAAATCACTTGTTTCTGATTATGCGAGAATGTATGAATTAATACATATACATATATAAGGTAGGAAAAGAAGTCTAAAACAGAAGTGTGTGGTAACGTAACAGTCACGTGATCACAAGTGAATTAGACTAGCCTTGACGTTTCTGGAATGTACTTGTAAACACAGCAATGATTGTCGAGATTCAAGAAAAGGCGTTTGATAACACACATAACGGAAATCATTCGTTTTAACTCTTCGAAGGAAGCATAATATTTACCATGGCAAGTTCCAGAGAAGGCATTGATTCTCTTTCTCCGAGAAATGCTTACAGGACCACATATCATCTCGAGAAGAAGCAGTAAAGAAACTAAACAAAATCGAATGTCCGATTTGTAGACTAGTTGTCAGTCCTGAAGGAAAATGTAAATTTTCTACAATTTTGGCATCTATTTTACCCATTAACGTGATTTTTCAGTCCATTCTAAGTGATCATGCAAAAGTGGAAGTAGACCGATCGTGCGACAGTTGTCACTCTGCGGGCAAATTGAGGTCAGCTCAAGATTTCTGTGTAGAGTGTGAGGAGTGTATGTGTGAACTATGCTCCGAAGTTCATCGTAATCAGAAGATTACTAGAAATCATGTAATATTTGCCATGGAGGAATTTACAAGCAATCCACAGTATGTAATGAGGATTGCAAAAGGGTTCAGCTGTCCTGAACATGATATGGAGGCAATGGTTTTTTATTGCAAGGATCACAAGATTGCTTGTTGTAGCAAGTGTTGCATTGTCAGCCACCGAAACTGTGCCAGTGTTTCTGACTTGAACAAAGAATTACCAAGTCTACTGCAGGAAATGAACCCAGACAGTATAATAGAGCAGATGAAGAAATTAGAAACTCATCTTAAGTCGGTTACTGAAGTCAATGAGTCTAGCATCAGTCTCCTCGAGTCCCAAGTAAATGACTTGACTAATCAAATTAGAGAACTGAGGAAACAAATAAATGGAGTCCTTGATGAATTAGAAAGAAAAGTCACGATGGAAGGACATAGAATTTGCAAGGAAGAGACGATAAGAAAACAGGAGGAGAACCACCATTGTCATAGTCTGATAAATTCAATTAGAAATTCACATTCGCTTCTAGAAACAGTAAAGACGTATGGAACAGAAACACAGGTGTTTCTTATGACAGAAAAAATGACATCACAACTTACTTCATACCTGGATCAGATCCAAGAAAGGTACACGAAGACCGAGACCACTAGAGTGTTGTTGGATATAAATCCACAAGTCCAACACTTACTGTCAAGAGGCCCCGATAGTTTGGCGAAGATAATCAGCAAAAGACAAGTACAAAGACTGCCTAGTACAGCTATCAAGAAGTCATTCAGAAACTGTCTGATTCAGATGGATAGAATTATTGAGATCACAGTTAATGATCGTCGGCAAGCTAATTATTTTGGAATCATTTATTTGTACTCAGGTCGTTTGATGTTAACAGATACTTGGAACAACATATTATATCTGCTTGATCCTTCGTACAACGCTATCACCAGTTACGATTCGAACAGCTCCATAGTCGACGTATGTGTTGTAGATGATAATGATGAGGTGGGAGTTACTATACCGGGTCTAAAAACAGTCCAATTTCTGTCTGTCACGAATGGGAAGATCACACAAACTAGGACGATAACTACGCGATATAAATGTTATGGTATTGCTGCTGCTGGAAATGGGAATATCGTTATATCTGGTTACTGCAATGATGAGCGTAAACTCTACTGGAGCCTTGTCACCAGTGAAGGAAAGGAGACCTGTCATCAAATTGAATGTCAGGCTATGTTGTCATGGACCTTTGTCGCTGTGGAGTCATCCTTCACACGTGTCTATATTACTGTGGATAAATCCCATTCCCTGTATTGTTTTGACATGAGTGGCAGCCAGAAGTTTGTCTACCGTCCTGACAGTCTTACTAATCCTCGTGGTGTTGCTACAGATAAATATGATAACGTGTATGTCGTAGGATATGGATCAAACAATATCCATCAACTGACATCAGATGGTGTTGTTCTCCAGATTATATCTAACGGAGTACCATCTAAGCCTCAAGGTATTTGCTTTATTAGGGACAGTGATCTGTTTCTAGTCACAAATTATTCAGACGCGAGCAAACTTTACCAATATGAACTAAAGAAAGAAGTTACTCTGGTATAGTTTTGAGATGACGTGATTTTGTTTGAGTGAAATGGTGTCCTATAATTTATTTTGTTTCATTTTTTGTTCTTAAAAATATTGTTACTTTGTGTATTTTCAAATCAGCAAAGTACTGTAAAAAAATCCACTATTTCAAAAGACCAGAACACTAAACAACAGCCAGCAGAAGAAGTCGTTGCTGTTTAGGTCATATCTAAATCTGTTCAAAATGTCCTCAGATATCGCCTGGGGTCTTTCAGATAACATTTGTATGATAAATGTCTGAACAATGTATATACATATAGTTTTATTTGCAATAATAACTTTGTCATTGCTAATTACGTTGAAAGGAACCTTTTCTATTCCATGTGGTATGCATGATCAAAAAGAACTATATCATACTTTTGTGCCATAGTCTAGTGTCAAACACGCGCGAAATTCAATAGTCAAGCTACCTTTCTTATTCATCATTTTGATCTTTCCGAGAAAATTGTTAGCAACTTTGCACAAAGGAAATTGTTATAGTATATCTGTATGTGTATATGATTCGATTAGATTAAGGCGTATATGCAATTTGACATGTTCACTTCTAGTTCAAGACACTGTATCTGATTTTCAGGTTTTCAAAGTAAATATTATTAATATTATAGTATTGTGTACACATAACTAAACTGTAAGGACCATGTTAGCACGATTAAGCAGATGAAGGAAAGACATTTTTGACGTGACATATGACATTTACTATGCGTCTTTTGAATTCATATGTAGATACATGACTAAATTTTATCCCTTCCAATTTAATTTTAACTAAAACAAATGAGCCAGAGATATAGAGAGACGCGAAATATCACATATTCATGCATTATAAATAAAAGCAATCAACTCTCCATCCTTATTATAAAATGCCAAGACCAAGATACATTTACGTTTTCTTTCCGGTTGTTTCTCTATTTTAAGTTAGGACGAAATTTCACATCAGGCCCATCGCATCGTCTCAAATTGTCAATGTTTTCATTTCAATCTCTTCGCTGGCACAAGCTCATCCTCAATATAATTTTCTTTCTTTTATTAACCCATTTCCGCGTTCTCTTGTTTCTCTTTCTTCTCTTTTCTCCTAAAGGGACTCGGAAGCCCAGTGTCCTTTCTCCTGACAACGATATCAGATATCTTGACTTTCGTCTATCTTTCTTGGACCAAGCAGGTATTCTGAACATAAGTACCCAATTATCTTGCAGATATAGCAAATTTCATCAGCACTTACACCCTTTCGTATGACTTATAAAAATCAACGACCAAAAGGTTTCACTTTGTTGCCTCTATCGCCTGTGACTTATGATTTCGTTGGACGCTGAACAAATCTTTGACCACCATGTCGATCTGTGCTGACTCGTACAACCACTTCATCGTTTAAAAGTTAAATATAAAATCTAAGACACTCTCCCTGTATACATGGACCTGCTGCGTGTGAAACCTAGTCAAGCAAAGGTTTGCGATGAGAACAAAACTTAACTGAGAACGTACAAGGGTGAAGTGTTAGATCACACGTTTTTGACACAGTTCGAAAAGTTGGCACTGTTTCATCAGCTACCCAGCAACCATTGGGCTATCAATGTTTCAGTATTCTTATTAAGATAATAATATAACGCTAAACGAGGTAAACGATTACGACGCTCTAAAGAAAGCGCTACTACGGTTGTATGAGCTGTCGGCGGAGACATTTCGAAATCTCCTTAGAGACTCGTCGAACAGAGCTACCGAAACGCGCGCAATTGTATAGTCTAGAACGCGTAATGTATGATAAATGGATGCAAATGTCTGGACCTGCTCTAACGTATGAGGTTATACCCGAGAAAACTTTGAAGGAGCACTTCTTAAGAACGTGTAGAAAAGACTAAATTATGTTCTTGTAGGAGCGTTAATTCTCAACTTTGCATGAGATAAGCGTGATGGTGGAGCACTATGAGAGTTCGCACAAGCGTCCAACCACTTGGGTGGAAGGGACCGACCTGGAAACGGTGAGCATAGAAGGACAACTGAGGTTTCACCCCAATGACGAATTTGTCAGATTGGTGGGAGGCCATGGGCCGGAAATCCCAACCAAAGACATTTACGTTGGGCGGGAAAGACTTAGGGGGTGGAGAAGATTACCTGGTGGAGGAAAGGTGAGCCGGTGTGTTACGGCTGCAATAGACCAGGCTATGTCGTTAAGGGTTGTAGGAAGTATCATCCGACAACGATGAATTCGGTAACTCCGAATACTGTTAAGAGGCAAGAAACAGTGGAGTTGACTAGTACAGCGGTAGCTTCGGTTAACGGTATAAACGCGGTATAGGTATCACTGTACCAATTGCTTTTCCGTAGAACTCAATGCTAATGTTTTGTGAAAAAAATATACTTTCTATCCTACTTCAGCACGCACGTCACAGAAAACTATCTTAGAATGTCAATTTGACAAGGACAAAACCAGGTACTCTTTTGCATTTAAGAGAGATAACTCAGCTGGAACTTGACAGGGCAAAGAGTTATCTAGTCACAACAGACCCAGATTGAGCCAGGTAACCCAGTTGAAAAAAAATGATAAAGAATACCAAATATGATTTTAAAAGAAATATAAATTTCACATGTTGCCAAGAGGCTTAACTTTTTTAAAAGTTTTAAAACAAAATCGTAAAAATGCATAATATGATTTTAAAAGGAATTAACTTCCTCTTACATGTTGCCTAGAGGCTTAACTTTTTTAAAGCCTAACAGAAAACACAAATCTTATATAATGCACCAATCACAGCTAGTGTTGTTGTTTGTTTCTGAATGCAAGATTCCCTACTCTTTAAGCTCCGCCCAACTGTAGCTGTACAATTGGTACCATTATACAGTCAATATCTTAAACTCTTAGTAATCATTCCCATCCCCCCCCCCTCTCTCTCTCTCTCTCTCTCTCTCTCTCTCTCTCTCTCTCTCTCTCTCTCTCTCTCTCAGCATATCAGTGTTAGCCCACCATTGTATCTCTCTCACATGTGCACAAGGGACAAAGTACGTGTAAATATATATTGTAATAATTTGGACATATACTGCATAATTTCCTGTGAAGTACATTATTTTCTTCCCCACGACTACTTGTTTATTTAACGGATATACACCACATTATTATTATGATTTACATTTATAACTGCCGTCTTATTTGTTTCCAATTATATGATATATACCACGCTACAGGTTGTATTTAAAATTGATATATATCGTATTTATTGTTGTGAATTACAAGGATAATATTTGCTAGTATTTTCTTTCTATTGATATATACACCATTTGTTTTGTGAATTATTGGGATATATGCCATGTTTTTGTTATGAAGTTTATGGATATATACCACACTATTGATGTGAGTTACAGGGATATATACCACACTATTGTTGTGAATAACATGGATATATCCCACGGTGTTAATGGGAACCACATGAATATTTACCACACTATTCCTGTGAATTCCATGGATATATATATATATATATATATATATATATATATATATATATATATATATATATATATATATATATATATATATATATATATACCACGCTATAGTGGTTAATTAAATAAATCCGAGTTGTCAAAAGCGCTCACCGTTCAGGGCCAATGCCATCTCACCTCTGTCTGTTATGGTTTCGAGTCTCAGGCTCGTCTGATGGTATCACGGTACCAATTGTTTTTCCATAGACCTCAATGCTAATATTTGCAGAGATAAATATATTTTCTATCCTAATTTAGCGTGCATCTCACACACTGTTATAGAGAACAATGTTAGATTGTCAATTTGACGATGACAAAACCAGGTACTTCATTGCATTTAGAGAGATAACTTTGCTGGAACTAGACAGGGGTATGAGTTATCTAGTCACAACATACCTATTTTCAGTCATGTGTATTACATTTTCAAAAAATCATAAAAAATACAAACTTTGATTTATTTAGGAATTAGCATAAATTCACATGTTGCCAAGAGGCTAAACTTTTTTTTAAGCCTAACAGAAAGTACAACTCTTACATAATCCACCAATCAAAGCTTGTGTTGCTGTTTATTTCGGATTGCAATGGACCCTACACCTTAAGCACCGCCCACCTGGTCATGCGCAATTGGTACCGTTATACCTATAGTGGGCGCATCAGTAAGCCTGCCAGTAACGTCTCGTGTGTCGGTGGTTCTTCCTAGGCTTTTCCAGGATTCTTCCTAAACCAGTTATACTGGCAGATATGTATAGACTATCTAGTTATATTGATTCACAGTGTTTGGAATGACACGAATATATGCCAACCAGTCGTAAAAATACCCTTTAAAACTGAGCACCAAACAAGGAAACTGTTGAGACCATTTTCATAAGTATTCGGTAGCACTCGGTAGGGATTTTAACCAGATACCTACCACAACCGAGGCGGTTTCTCCAACCACTTACACCAACGGAGCCGTTCCATCACAGGTGAAACAAGCTTAACCAAACATAAAGCTTATGGTGGTGGAGCTGCTGCTGCAGAAGACACGATTACTGAATCAGAATACAGACGGGGTGTCAATTTTAAAAGAGCCAATCTTGGGAGTGAAGCGGTGGATGAAAAGAACTGGCATCTGTTTGACTGACATTGTCAGTCACGTCCGATGATATCGATACATCCTATATATCTATCTATAAGACTTTTGTACTTGAAATATTTTGGTTTATCTTAGATTATTTTAGACCACTCGGCCACTCGGGGCCCCAGTCTGTCTGTATGTGTGTTCAAGTATATTTGCGCCAGGTATGTAAATAATGTACATTTCGTTTTGGAATTCCAAAAGTCATATTTTGGTCCGTAAATGCAATGTATATTATATGTCAGTGCATGTTGTAGACATGTAACTTCTGAAGAGTAAACATAATATTCAAATACCCTTTTCCTCACTGCAAGTCAGAGCATAGTTTTTTTTTGTATTGTGCATAGAATTATGAAATAAAATTGAGTAATAAATAACACAGTGTAATTTAAATGTACATATTCATCAAAACTGCAGAGTAACGATCGATTTGCAACGCTCACTCGGTGACCTACATTACCTTTCAAATCTTATCTTTAAACTAAACTTATCGCCCAAGTTACATTCGTTTTGACTAAAATGGATAAGCATAGTAACTATTTGTAGTATTAACTTTAGTAACGATCCATATATCTATTTCGGGATAGATAATCACTATCGGCATGACGATGCTTTTCCCATTGTGTGCTATTTAACATGATATATGCGCTTGTTGTCTATCTTCGTGTACATTATTGTTTCATCATGTATTGGCTCTTCAGTTCGTATGCTTTTCCACCACCTTCTTTTGGAAACGAGAACAATTATAATTTTTCTCAACAGTCTTGTTACTCTGTTAAGACGTACTTTGTTTTTTAATAAACCGCCATCACGTGATCACCAGTCAACCCGCTTATACTTTTATGGACCCTCATTAATTGCTTTAAATAATGACCACACCAGGTTCTTCATGCTACATTGTGCTCAAGACTAAACGAACTCTGCCTACATTCATCATTACTTAAATGTAAACGTAAGCAAAAACATAAACTTTGTTTCAAAACTTGTTGGCGTATAAGAGGAAGAAGTATTCCAATCATCCCCCTTTCGCCTTTTCCAGATATACATACACATACGCGCGCGCATACGCACACGATTGTTACTGTGTAACAGTAAAACGGGCAGTACTTTTAGTCTGGAAGATTTTTAGAGATGGGCAGAGAGACTTAACATTACATTTGGAGAGATAAAGAAAGAGCGGTAAAGAAAAAGAAACAAATGTGGGGCATCATTTTTTTTCTCGCGGTAACATATGACAAAGATATCGAAGAAAATTACACCGGAGCTGTCAGATCCGTGTGTAAATAAAAGATATTTACTTTTAGCATTAACTTTTGTGACGATCGTTGAAAAGCACCAATGTCTCTATTTAAATGTTTTGAGTGACTGAATTGTGTATGCCCTAATGTAGGTAGGTAGGTAGGTAGGTAGGTAGGTGAAATGAATTGAAAAGCGAGGTGTAGAGACCAATAATAAGACATACACACACAAACATAAGCCTATGCGAAAGCATACAAACACAATATTTAGAATCCACAAAAATGTACGTGAACGCATACAAACCCCGAATTTACTATCCACACAAACGTACGCGAACGCATACGAACAAAATATCTGATATCCACACAAACGTACACGCGCGCATAGGCACACACTGGTACATGCTACCTAGTGCGTTGACCTTTGACCTTACTATTAAACAATATGACATAATGTGATTTATCCCATATCACCAAAGTGAAGTTCGATAAGTGATAATTTGAATAAAACACAACTCATAGTTAAAAGAATTCATTTTATTTCAAAAGATGAGTTTGATAGTGAAGCAAAGATATGAAAACAAGAGTTCAGACAGGTCAATAACATTTCTATACACAATCATATAGAACATAGCTTAGTCCTTCATAAAATTGTTTTTGACAAGCGAGACTAAGTACATTTGTTACTTATATAGTCCAGAGCTATTTCACAAATTATTGGAAAAATCAAGGTTTGCTATAGGTATAACGGTACCAACTGCGCAAGTCCAAGTGGATGGAGCTTACAGCGTATGGAACATTGCAATCAGAGATAAACAACAACACTACCTATGATTGGTGGATTATGTAAAAGTTGTACTTTCTGTTAGGCTTAAAAAAAGTTTAGCCTCTTGGCAACATGTGAATTTATGCTAATTTCTATATAGATCATATTTTGTATTTTTTATGATTTTTTGAAAATGTGATGCACATGACTGAAAATATGTATATTGTGACTAGATAACCCGTACCCTTGTTTAGTTCCAGCAGAGTTATCTCTCTTAAATGCAATGGAGTACCTGGTTTTGTCATTGTCAAATTGACAATCTAACATTGTTCTCTATAACAGTGTGTGAGATGCACGCTAAATTAGGATAGAAAATATATTTATCTCTCCAAATATTAGCATTGAGATCTATGGAAAAACAATTGGTACCGTGATACTAATACGCGGCTTGTTTCTTTGACAGCCAATCCTAAGAGAAATTAGGTCGATTACATTTTTCCGAAAGTTTCTTTTGGTTCTAGAATTCAGATCTAACCATAGGCAGGGTTACACAGTGCAATGTCATTCGTGTCATTCTTGAAAAAAAAACCTTGTTTATTTCCTTTCTGAACTACGGAAGATCCTATGTTATAATTTTTTCCGTGACACGTTGCAGTGCCAAAATGAGGACAAAACTTAGATACTTGATTTGTTAAAGTTCAAGTCAACTAAAGTTTGTTATTTTACTGATAGAAGAAAAAAACATAGTTCTACAATTGCTATGGTATACATTTTAGAAAACAATTAAATGACAAAGAGAATAGTTCACATAATTATGGAAACTACTGATCAGAGTTTGTAGAGGTACATCACAACCAATCAAATACCACACAGATTTTAATCAAACTTTTTTATGGCAGAGAGAGAGAGAGAGAGAGAGAGAGAGAGAGAGAGAGAGAGAGGAGGAGGGGCAGGCTATGTTAGTGATACTTTTAAAAAGAATCACAAAACTAACGCTTGTTGTTTCTATGGTATATTTTTCCTAAAACATTGTTGTGAATTACAGGGATATATATACCATGCTATTGTTGTGAATTACATGGATATATACCACGGTATTATTGTGAATTATATGGATATATACCACGGTATTATTGTGAATGACATGGATATATACCACGGTATTGTTGTGAATGACATGGATATATACCACGGTATTGTTGTGAATTACAAGGATATATACCATGCTAATGGTGTGAATTACATCGATATATACCATGATATTGTTGTGAATTACATGTTTATATGCCATTATATTGTTGTGATTTACAGGGATATACATCACGCTATTGTTGTAAATTTCATGGACATATATTACACTATTGCTGTGAATTACATGGATATATACAACTCTATTGCTGTGAATTACAGGGATATATACCACGCCATTGATGTGTATCACATGGATATATATCTGACTATTTGTTCTGAGTTATATGGATATATACCTCGCTATTGTATTGTCAATTACATGAGTTTCAAACGCATGGTAGTTTATTTATTTGCATGGATGTTATTATGATTTCCATGATTATATATATTATATAACAACTGAACCCAAAGCATGTAGAGTCGTATATATATGAATATAATTCATTATTGTTATTGTTATTATAGGGTTAAACACCATTCGTCAGCGCAAGAGAGGCTTTATATATATATATATATATATATATATAACTATTTTTGTGAATTATATTGATTCACACAGTTGTGAATTGCACGGATAAATAGAACGCCATATTTGTTATGAATTACATGGATGCATTCCATAAAATGTGCTGTTCATGATAATGGTGGATAAACACTATCTTGCTGTACATTATATTGATATATACCACACTGTTGTATTGAATTGCACGGATATATACAGCCTGTTTGTTGTGAATAAAATGGGACCTATTAGCATTTAAAGATCTTGCCTGATTTTGTCTACCATGTGCTCATTTATCTAGCGTGTGTTCATTTATCTAGCGTGTATTTTTTATCTAGCATGTTTTCATTTATCTAGCGTGTGTTCATTTATCTAGCATGTGTTCATTTACTACCGTGTGTTCATTTTTGTAGAGTTTGTTCATTTATATAGCGTGTGTTCATTTATGCAGCGTGTGTTCATTTATCTAGCGTGTGTTCAGTTAACTACCGTGTGTTCATTTATCTAGCTTATGTTCATTTATCTAGCACGTGTTCATTTATCTAGCGTGTGTTCATTTATGTAGCGTGAGTAGTTTTATGGCTTGCTTGCATTGGCATATGGTGAGATTTAGATACCACTTATATGGAAGCAGTAGCTTTGTACGAGTTATTGTACGAGTACTTTGTACGAGTTATTGTTGAATTTTGCTGTATGTCAGTATTGCATGTCTCACCTCTCAGTTGGAAAACATACATGTGATTTTTTTTTATTAGTGGTGAGTGTTAATTTAATCACTCTGTCATATCACTATCAGAGTGCTCTGGAATCCTCTACAACAAGAGCGAAACAGTAACATATATTACATTAACAGACATCTGATCATTATTACATGCTCAACGTCTTCAGGCTGTCAAAAACTGGACAATACTATGGTCTTCCGTTTAGTACATAATAATAACTCTGCATACATTTGGTAATTCAACTTTTTCTCGCACAGTTAGTTAAGTTGTGCCATTTATTTGAATTTGTATTGGTCAGTAATGTTAACAACATCAACTCACCTATAATTTACTGCCTAGTCACTATTGAAACATCTACCTTGAGTAGACATGAATAATGGTATAACTGCATCCAAAGTGTAGATAGTAATAAGAGTATCCAAGTTGTTAATCTGTCTGTAGCCTATCTAATGCCATTTGGCATTTGACATATCACTGCAATCATCTACAGAAGTTTTCGGAGTCTCAAAGTCCATACCACAAGTTCTGACAACTAAATACAGTAAAGATCTATTATAACATTTCACAGTGGACATGGCCATTTCGAATGTTATAACCAAGATATGCTTTATCCAAAATTTGTCATTTATTTGTCCATGACGAAGACATTGGTCGTACATGTAACAAATGATTTATACAGGTACGTTTATTGCCAGAATTCATATGTTAGGGTTAAACAATTTTCAAACAACATACAGTTCTATAAATGTATGTTATCATGAGTGAAAATAATAAGCCACTGAGTTCTACCATCAGATGAAAGTGTCAGCATGCATGCACATATATCATCCGGTGAATCATACAAATTACTATTATGTGAAAACATTTTTGTTCAGCAACTTAAATACTAGTAAAGTACCACGTATTTATTTCGATTGAAAGAAATTGTCTCAAGTTATCCATTTTGTTATTAAGCATAGATTTGTTCTTGATATAGTTTTCAATGACATGCTTACAAAGAATATCATGTGTATCATAGTGAGCTGGCAGGTACAGTCTAATGTCAGGTATGTTAATTAGAACCTTAATAATGTTAATGATCAACATTCGTTGTTAATTCCAGTAGCAGAAATGTCAATTGCTTCCTTGTTTCCCTAATTTCACCAGTAATATTCACAGGGATTGGTATCATGACTGTCAATATCAGAATTAACATAATCCAGTAAATCAACATCCTTCTTAACAGACCCATCTCTCCGGAAGCAATTACACATGAGTTTTTCATGAGAGAGATTCAGACATTAAAAAGGGGCAATATTATTTGTAACTTTGCATAAAGAGGCAATTTCTTGTTTTGACTGATGAATTTTCGGCCATTTTCACAACAGATTGTAAACTGAGTGTGAGAGATTTACTTAAAGTTTTGCACAAGTAGTTCAAAAAGGTAAAAACACAGCTGCACGGATCATCTTTAGAGTACCTTGATCAGAGCACACCTCACCACAGCTCTGTACACTACACTAGCTATCAATTCGATACAGAATCAAACACAAAATTTGTTCTCTGTGCTATGTTTCACTGAGATATATGGTTGCAAATATGGACTTCACAAAGATAAATAAAGAACAATATACAAGATTCAAACATAAACATACATTCTTAAACAATATTTGACTTCATTTGTATGAATTCTGCAATTAGTTGTATTTGACTTTTCTCAAATTTGCTAAGTATATAACTATGGACAATGCATTTTTATAAACATCTGTCTTTTATGTCATTATCATTTTAAATTAACGGAAGTAAGCGATGTTAATATACAACTAATTTATACGATGTTAATATACAGTTAATTTCTATGATGATAATATACAGCTAATTTCTATGATGTTAATATACTACTAATTTCTATGATGTTAATATACAACTAATTTATACGATCTTAATATACAGCTAATTTCTACGATGTTAATATACAAATAATGTTTACTTATGTCTATACAAAGTGGCAGAACAAGTTTTTTTAAACAATAGTACTCAGTGTATTAATTTTTAAGTACATGCGATATACCAGTATTAAATTTTTAATACATGCCATATATCAACATTAGTTTTTAAGTACATGTGGTATACCAGTATTAGTTTTTAAGAACACGCGATATACCAGGGTTAGTTTTTAAGTACACGCGATATACCAGTATTAGTTTTTGATTACATGCGATATACCAGTATTAGTTTTTAAGTACATGCGATATATCAGTATTAATTTTTAAGTACATGCCATGTATATAACATATTAGTTTTCAAGTACATGCGATATACCAGTATTAGTTTTGAAGTACATGCCATATATCAACATTAGTTTTTAAGTACATGTGGTATACCAGTATTAGTTTTTAAGAACACGCGATATACCAGGGTTAGTTTTTAAGTACACGCGATATACCAGTATTAGTTTTTGATTACATGCGATATACCAGTATTAGTTTTTAAGTACATGCGATATATCAGTATTATTTTCTAAGTACATGCGTTATATTAGCATTAGTTTTTAAGTACATGCGTTATATTAGCATTAGTTTTTAAGTACAAGCGATATATCAGCATTAGTTTTTAAGTACACGCGATATACAAGTGTTAGTTTTTAAGTACATGCGATATATCAGTATTAGATTTTTAAGTACATGCAATATATCAGCATTAGTTTTTAAGTACACGCGATATACCAGTATTAGTTTTTAAGTACATGCGATATATCAGTATTAGTTTTTAAGCACACGCGATATACCAGTATTTGTTTTTAAGTACATGCGATATATCAGTATTAGTTTTTAAGTACATGCGATATACCAGCATTAGTTTTTAAGTACATGACATATATCAGTATTAGTTTTTAATACATGTGATATACCAGTATTAGCTTTTAAGTACATGCGTTATATCAGCATTAGTTTTTAAGTACACGCGATATATCAGTATTAGTTTTTAAGTACATGTGATATACCAGTATTAGTTTTGAAGTACACGCGTTATGCCAAGGTTAGTTTTTAAGTACATGTGATATATCAGTATTAGTTTTTAAGTACATGAGTTATACCAGTATTAGTTTTTAAGTACATGTGGTATACCAGTATTAGTTTTTAAGTACACGCGTTATGCCAAGGTTAGTTTTTAAGTACATGTGATATATCAGTATTAGTTTTTAAGTACATGAGTTATATCAGTATTAGTTTTAAGTACATGCGATATATCAGTATTAGTTTTTAAGAACATGCAATATATCAGTATTATTTTTTAAGTACATGCGTTATATCAGCATTAGTTTTTAAGTACATGCGATATATCAGTATTAGTTTTAAGTACATGTGATATACCTGTATTAGTTTTTAAGTACATGCAATATATCAGTATTAGTTTTTAAGTACATGCGATATATCAGCATTAGTTTTTAAGTACATGCGATATATCAGCATTAGTTTCTAAGTATACGCGATATATCAGTATTATTTTTTAAGTACACGCGATATGCCAGTATTAGTTTTTAAGTACATGCGATATACCAGTATTAGTTTTTAAGTACATGCAATATATCAGTATTATTTTTTAAGTACATGCGATATATCAGCATTAGTTTCTAAGTACACGCGATATATCAGTATTATTTTTTAAGTACACGCGATATGCCAGTATTAGTTTTTTAAGTACATGCAATATAACATCATTAGTTTTTAAGTACACGCGATATATCAGTATTATTTTTTAAGTACATGTGATATACCAGTATTAGTTTTTTACGTACACGCGATATACCAGTATTAGTTTTCAAGTACATGCAATATATTAGTATTATTTTTTAAGTACATGCGATATACCAGTATTAGTTTTTAAGTACATGCAATATATCAGTATTAGTTTTTAAGTACATGTGATATACCAGTATTAGTTTTTAAGTACCTGCAATATACCAGTATTAGTTTTTAAGTACATGCAATATATCAGTATTAGTTTTTAAGTACATGTGATATACCAGTATTAGTTTTTAAGTACCTGCAATATATCAGTATTAGTTTTTATGTACATCCGATATATCAGTATTAGTTTTTAAGAACATGCAATATATCAGTATTAGTTTTTAAGTACATGTGGTATACCAGTATTAGTTTTTAAGTACATGCAATATATCAGTATTAGTTTTTAAGTACATGCGATATATCAGTATTAGTTTTTAAGTACATGCGATATATCAGTATTAGTTTTTAAGTACATGCAATATATCAGTATTAGTTTTTAAGTACATGCGATATATCAGTATTGGTTTTTAAGTACATGCAATATACCAGTATTAGTTTTTAAGTACATGCGATATATCAGTATAATTAGTTTTTAAGTACATGCAATATACCATTTGACCCTGACCTAATGTAATGTTGAAACAATGTGAAACCGCCATTACTTTTAGTCAGTGCACAACTACAATGAGTGCACAACTACAATCTGATTTCAAATACATTCCTTTCCTCATTGAAATTTAACATTGTAAAACTAGTCTTCAAGCAGAGAGTAAATTTCTAAAATCAGGCTATCTCTAAAGGACAATTATCGATTCGTGTTTGCAACATAATGCCATTTATGCTTTCTCAATTTTTTTTCCCCACAATTTAACATATAATTATGTTACGAATTCAGTTCTTCCACATGGATTATTTAAACTACGGTCACATGCTGTTGTCTTGTGTGCCACAAATATCAGCTGTTGTTGTTGTTGTTGTTGTTGTTTTAGAGTTTAACGCCATTTTTAAGCACACGATAGGCTATACATGGCAGCCAGTATTAATGCTGGTTGAAGAACCCGGGAAAACCTCCTAAAAGAATACCGATCCACGAGAAGCTACAGGCAAGCCTTCTCACATACCCACATTGGCCGAATCTGAGACTCGAACCCACGCAGACAAAGATGAGTTGGCAGTGATCGGTAACTGAGAACGCTTTAGACCACTCGGCCACTATCGCTTACTTTGTATGCATTATTATAGATATCTACACTATATCATGTATGTTATTTCATTAATTAGTTGAAGAGTGTTGAAGCAAATACAGTTTCGATATTAAAAACATTTGTAAGATTTTGGATGTTTCATAGAATCCTATAGGTTTTGCAGCTGATTGTGATTATTTTGCACTGTTATTTGCACAAGAAAGCTTGATAACGTTAAGGTTTATTCGATATTTGCCTAGAATGTATAAAGATATATAAAATGTCAAAACTGACATTTTTTTGTGTGCGAAACGCACCTGGAAAATATTTATAGTTGTGGGGCCCCGAGTGGCCGAGTGGTCTAAAGCGCTGAGAGTTACGGACCACTGCCATCTCACCTCTGTCTGCGTGTGTTCGAGTCTAAGATTCGGCAAATGTAGTTCTGTGAGAAAGCTTGCCAGTAGCTTCTCGTGGGTTGGTGGTTCTTTCCGGGGTTTGTCCGGTTTCTTCCTCCACAATTAATACTGGTCGCCATGAATAGCCTATATTGTACTGAAAAAATGGCGTTAAACCATAAAAACAAAACTCCTAGCAACATAACAGAGATGTATAATCCGGCTTATGCATTACTAAAAATATCATTCTTTGAGACATACTCGCTTAATACAAGTAACCGTTAACGTTTGAAGAACTAGATCTGATGATATTCCAATGTTTAACTGTACATATGATGTTCATATTATATATATATATATATATATAATATATATATATATATATATATATATATATATATATATTCTCTATCACGCAGTCGAGTTACTGCAGCATTGAGTAGCAAAACGTGCAATCACTCATACAGATAGGTAACAGATATACCATAGGTTTGTCGAAATGACAGAACTGTTCTTAATCATGTGTTTTGTTGTTCTTTCTTTCGGCTTCATTGCAGACTTGCGTAGAGATTTGTGCTGTAATTGCCTTCAATATCCTTTTAAAGATAAAATTGTTTAAGTAACGGGTTGTATTCCCAGTGAAAGAGTAAGTTGGTTGCTAGCTGTGTTATAAACATTGGCAAATAAGACTGATACCCGCTGCTGCGAATTAAGCAAAGTAATGTATATGTTTTGACTAAAATCCCTGCCAGGACTCGGTCGGTGTTGACAGTTATAATGGCACATTGCATGCCAATCTGATGCCAGATTATGACCTACGCTTTAAGAATTACGAGACTTAACGAAGAACATGTTCGGCTCTAGCGATTAAAGAAATGTCACATGATCATATCCCATGTATGTCACATGATTATTGCTCATGTTGTTCGAATGCAAAGTATGAGACAAAGTTGTCAGTAATAAGTTATGACGAGACAGTATCTGTATATCATTATTTTTTCTCATATTTTCGTTACTCTTCTCTCTTCATCAGGTCTACATCATGAAATGAAAAACAAAATCTTTCAGCCATAAATACACTTTGTTGCAAAGAATTGTAATAACTGCTTCAAAGACAACGTACTAACTGTTTTAGAGACAGTGCAATAGCTCCTTCAAGAAATTCTAATTACTGTTTCAAGACAATGTAATTACTGCTTCAAAGACAATGTAATTACTGCGTCAAAGTCATTTAAATAACTGCTTCAAAGACATTGCAATAACTGCTTCAAAAACGTTGTACTTACTGCTTGAAATACATTGAAATTACTGCTTCAGCGACAATGTAATTACTGCTTCATAAACATTGAATAACTGCGTCAAATGCTAATATAATTGCTGTTTCAAGGACATTGCAGGAACTACAAAGCTACTTTGTGTAATTGTTATGCAATTTGAACGACCTTTTTAGCATGTGCTTAATACATTTTTGTACCCGATTTATATACTCTGTGTAACATGAATTCAATTAAGAATACCATAGACCCTGATCTGTGAATTCAATTAAGAATACCATAGACCCTGATCTGTGAATTCAATTAAGAATACCATACACCCTGATATGTGTATTCAGTTAAGAATAACATAGACCCTGATATGTGAATTCAATTAAGAATACCATAGACCCCGATCTGTGAATTCAATTAAGAATACCAAAGACCCTGATATGTGAATTCAATTAAGAATACCATAGACCCTGATCTGTGAATTCAGTTAAGAATGTCATAGACCCTGATATGTGAATTCAATTAAGAATAACATAGACCCTGATATGTGAATTCAATTAAGAATACCATAGACCCTGATCTGTGAATTCAATTAAGAATACCAAAGACCCTGATATGTGAATTCAATTAAGAATAACATAGACCCTGATCTGTGAATTCAATTAAGAATACCATAGACCCTGATCTGTGAATTCAGTTAAGAATACCAAAGACCCTGATATGTGAATTCAATTAAGAATATCATAGACCCTGATCTGTGCATTCAATTAAGAATACCATACACCCTGATCTGTGAATTCAATTAAGAATACCATACACCCTGATCTGTGAATTCAATTAAGAATACAATACACCCTTATCTGTGAATTTAATTAAGAATAATACTGACCTCGATCAGATGTTGCTTAGTTGTGGTTCAACTGTTATGAAACTTTATTCGACTCCAGATCTTACTAGAAAATATATGAACAATCACTCTGCATTTATACTCTTTGATCGAAATTTCCGAGACTAGCTAAATATGTCGTTTTGTTCTGTGTGTGCAGTTTAGAAGAGGATGATATACCAATACCATTAGCATATCTGGGTTTACGCTAATCACTGTTGGGCGCGTAAAAAGTACGAATAAATATGGCAATAGTTTTTTGTGTTGATAATGTTTCCTTAAAAAAAATATTTTCAATCGAAGTCGGAGTTGTTATTTCCGACAGGAAAGTAAACATTTGACCATGTCCATAAGCTAATTTTCGTTTATTTTGATAATATAACTTAATTTAGTCACATTCAAATCTGTCACTCTTGTCTACCCTATAAATATTAACATTTTCAATAGTGTATTGGGACTGACAGTGCTTGACCACTACTATATATAGAAACTACTACGTTGCGACCGCCTCTTATTAAGATGTCGTTCTCGACACACAGAAAACCGATCAAGTTTATATTTGCCCACAATAAACAGCTGAAATATACAGTTGAAGTATCAATTATTTTCTTTTTATTATGTTCATAATAAAGTTGCGGGATTGCAGTGTCGAATTTCTTCATGGCTGATTAAATGCTTATTGCTTCAAAATTAAATTGTAACTGTTTTGTATGGTCCAACAGGATTTAATATTGAAATGGATTATGCGGATTATATTGAACATAAAATATAAATACATAAAAAGACGGATAAAAGGATCTTATCGGAACACGGGAACAAAGAAAATGCCCAACAAAGCTGATATGTTGGCTTGCAGCCGAATATAGCTGAGGTATTATCGTTGGGGGAATTAAGTTGAAAATCTACCAAAGTAGGTCTTGGTTGACTTGACATACACCAGCAGGATAAGCAAACCTTATTTGGACAGAGGAATCATAGATACTCTGTAGATAGGGTAACATGGATACGGTGAGTATGTTTTCATCTTTCTTTAATTCCATCTCTGCTTATTGGAGTACGCATAACGTTAAAATATATGTATTATTTATTTCCTTAATTAATTTTTTATCATTATTATTAATAATGTGTACATACATACATACATACATACATACATACATACATACATACATACATACATACATACATACATACATACATACATACATACATACATACATACATACATACATACATTAGATATATATATATATATATATATATATATATATATATATATATAGAGAGAGAGAGAGAGAGAGAGAGAGAGAGAGAGAGAGAGAGAGAGAGAGAGAGAGAGAGAGTAGTTGTACGTTCGTCTTCTCCCACATATTTGAAACATCGTTTACTCCTGAGTATTTCGTGTTGGACAAGTGCACTAAGGACACATGTTATCTTCCATCGAATGGCTAAATAGTGCACCTAGTAGTTTTGGATTGCTATGCTTAACGTTTTTTTTTATTTGTGTTTATCAATTTATAGCGGATATTTCCATTTGATTGTTGATATTGCACTTTACTATTTACATTAATCTCTCTTCAAACAACTTGTTTTGGTAAGCTGTTTCTCGTGTTAATCATGGAAACAAACCGTTCTTTCTCCATTTTGTTCTAGTGTGACGTGTCCTTAGTTTATGGAAAATATCATCTCGTCGGAATCATATCTAACCTTTCCAATACGGTATCAGTATAAAACTTATCAATGTTACAAAATAATATAAACTTGTGTGTGATATAATATAATAGAAACTTGTGTGTGCTATAATATAATAGAAACGTTTACGTTACAACATTATATAAATGTGTCCATGATATCAAAAAAACCTTGTCCATGACCAGGAATTCCAAAAGGTCACCAGATCAATAACCTTTGTCTTTTAAGCAGAACTAGATTTTAATCGAATTGCTTTATTAACTAGATAGACTTATAACAGGTTATGGAGTTTTGTTGTAACATTACGTTTATCAAATTTGCATTGATAATTAGCATGCTCAGATTGCAGTTAATAAATGACACACAAGTTAAAAAATGCCACGGGGAAAAATGCAGTTGCTTTCAAAATCAACCCTAGGCAAGACCTCTTTTCTTACTCAGGGTACGTACTATAAACAGACAAACACACATATAATGTACAGTGGAAAGAAAAACAAATATTTACGTTATATCACATATGAGAAAACAATACTGTTAAAGATAACAAAAAGGTACTCAATTTGATGAAAAGAACGAAATAATTATAAATGACTAAATGCATGTATGTATGTACGCACGTACGTACGTATGTATGTATGTATGTATGTATGTATGTATGTATGTATGTATGTATGTATGTATGTATGTATGTATGTATGTATGTATGTATGTTGAAACAAAATGTATTAACATGCACAAGCCACAAATCCCTATGACATCAAATGCAAACAGTAAGAGGGAAACTGATATCAAATATTCATGCATCAAGCATATTGGTCTGAGAGTACGGAAACGGTGAATCCAATAACTGTATCACATAGCTGTGTTTGCCGGTCAGATCCATGTTGACTCACCACGTTTTGTTTTCAGTATCACATTTGTAGTGGAGTGAACAAAGTATGTATTTAAAAATCTATCACAGTGTTGCTCGTTGGATATTCCCACATGAGGGAAATATAACTGTATGCAAATGTAGAGACTGGCTATGTCCATAAAAAAGAATAATAAATTTGAAATGAAACGAATAATCAAACATGGATGAAATGGTAAGTTAGGTTGATTTTATTAAGAAAAAAAGAAACAAAGTCAATCAAAAGAGGAAATCAAAATATCATAAGGTTACATACCGACACGTGAAGCATGTAAAAAATGAAAGAAACTGTGACTCCATTTAACGTTTGAAAATTATGAATTAAAGTTCAGTGAATACAATTTTGATATAACACATTGAGCAGATCGATACCAATTAACATAAACGTGTGAATAAAAAATAGGTCTGAGTTTAGACTAATACAAACTAATATAACATTCAATCGGCGATGAATGTGTGTGCGCATGATTTGGATTTTTAACCTTATGTTAGTTATATCGCTACGATGCCTGCAGTGCATGAGGTTATTCTGATGTCTAGCACTGGGGTATCACGCGGCAGACACCTATCATGGTGACCACCCAGCTACATTAATATGACATCAGGCCGTCCAGTCCTAGCTCTTACTTATTAATACTAAGCACCAAGAAAGGTAGCTGCTAGTACCATTTTGATTAAGTATTTGGTATGATTCTGTCGGGATTCGAACCCGTGACCTCCCACTCGACGCTCTATCCACAAAGGCCACCGGCGTGGTCCAAACAATGACGCAATAAGAGTGATGATCTTTCAAATATTAACATGACCAAGATGCTGTTCATGTAACTTTTTTCTATTACAGCTCCCACTCTAGCTGCTCTTTTCAACGCTGCATTCACACATAGGGAGTGATATGCAAGCCGGAACCATTTACTATCCAATTTATTAACTTCGTTCTACTGCATTGTATGACAGAGGATATGAGATGAGTGTGTATGACGTTTGCTTTCAAGCATGATACATTTGGGTCAAGGAACACAAACATCATTTGAAGTTCGATAATTGGGATACCCACATTGATGTCTCTGATGAAAGTATTTCTGCAGATTTGTTAAACTCCCAGCAGAAACTAAGCCATGTCAAATTTTTCGATCGATAAAAACGCACTATTGTGGGAGAAATCCGAACATGTTGTTACTGTTCTTATCCCAGCATTTTTGTTTGTTGGAATTCTAATGGTGATCGGATTCGTGGGCAATTCAGCAGCCCTTTATTTCTACGGCTGGAAGACAAAAACTACACCGGCAACGATCTTTATTTTCGCCCTGGCTATTTTCGACCTTCTCTCCTGCTGTATCTCTATGCCAATGGAAATATCAGACATGAGATACTTCTTTACTTTCGAAAGCATTGCTGCATGCAAAATGTTCAGATTCGTAAACCATTTCGCTGTCATAGCATCGGCCTTGACCTTGCTGGGTATTGCTGTGGACCGGTACAGACGTATTTGTAAGCCTTTCGATAATCAGATGACTATAAAGCAAGCCCGAATTGTTTGTGGTGTGTGCGCTTCGGCTTCCGTATTATTTTCTTGGCCTGCTATGGTGTTGTACACCGCACAACCGGTTAACGTGAAGTACTCAGAGACGGTACATCTTCAAGGAAAAGATTGCACGATAACCCTTGACGAATCATACAGGCCATACATCTGGGCTTTTCACATTTTTCATTTCCTTGGATTTATCATTATGACGATTGCCCTCGCGATCCTGTACGCCCTCATTGGACATCAGCTGTTTAAACATAAGAAGTTTCGTTTTTATGTGACGAAAAACTCGATTCGCCGAACTCAGAGCGGACAGAGCGGCTCTCTGGGAACAGAATGCAGGTATATATGTAACATTATTAATTATTTGCATGGAGTTTTGTAATGTTGGGTTGTATGTGAGCTGTGCATTGTTCTGTCAATAACCAGTTACTCATCAGCACAAAGCAACATAATAACTACACTAGCGATTTACGCCTCCACAATAGAATTCACTGAATATGTAGTCAGGCATATTTTTTAAGTTATATCAGTTACAATTGCAATGAAAGATTACATAGACAAAACAAAATTAGTATTACTAATACCTCTAAATGTTAGTTTCTGATTTTGCAATTTACAATAATCTTTGAATAAGGATTGTCCTGTACACGACACTGTTTTAAAAGAATCATATATCTATAACTCATTTCAGACCTTTCAATTTAAGAACCAGTCTTATCTGAAATATCATATTCCATCAGCAGCTCGGAACAGGTTAACTCTTCCTCGAACAATGTGCCAACCCAGAACAGTCAGGATTACATGGAGCAATATGAAGAAGAGGATAAAGTGCTTTCGGAGAATGTCCAAGAAATACATGACGAGGTAATGGACGAGATTCCCGATGCTACTCCAGATAACGCTGTGGATCTTCGGGAATTCGTCACTCGAGGTAGGGTGGATTTCTAGTCGAACGCTTATGTCAACCTTTCGCGCATGCGTGAAGTTTCTACAGCTCGTGCATGTGCAACTACTGTATTTTGCATAATATTTACATTTTAAAATAAATCGTATGTAGGATATGCTGTTGCTTTAAATTTAAATTCTTCAAAGATTTAGAATCACTCATTTTTACTGATGAACTTTCAAACATACTAATAAAATAAAGATGTACACATTTTTTAAGTGCGTATATTCAATTTTGCTTTCTTCTACTTTGTTGTACTGAATGTTCGTAGGTTTTATTTACTTTTCGTCTCTAAATTTGGGGTTTATTTGGATCTTTTATGTGTTTATTTTTTGTCCTCTTTTGTATTTGGCATATTTATTGTCTTGTTAGGTGCTCTCTAAAACTAGATACCTAACCATAAATTTACAGTCAAACTTTCGAATTCAGTCAGAGCTTGCTCATTTTGTTTTATTTATTTTTTTATTTTCTAAATTATTTTTAGTTTTAGTTTTAGGGTTTAACGCCATTTTTCAGCACACGATAGGCTATACGTGGCGGCCAGTATTATTGGTGGAGGAATAACTCCGGACCCCCCCCCCCCCCAGAAAGAACCACCGACCTACGAGAAGCTGCTGGCAAGCTTTCTCACATACCCACATTAGCCGAATCTTAGAATCGAACTCACGCAGGTAGAGGTGAGACGGCAATGATCCGTAACGGAAAGCGTTTTGGACCACTTGGCCACTCTGGGCCCCTAGCTTGCTCATGAAAACAATTTTGTAATTATAGTTTTGACAACTGCAATCAGCACTATATGGCACGTTTCGATGTTGAACCACCACAACTTCATGGGGAGGGGTGTGCATTGAAAGGAAGAAAAAACAAGTAAAAGAACAAAACATTTCTAATTACATTTTGCGTTGCAAAAGATGTACATTTTAAACGAAAATTGGAGGTAAGTGATACGAGAACGTTTACTTTCTTCTACCAGGTGGAACATGTATTATGTAACTAAACTTAGTATTTAGACATATATTAAATGATACATTCCGCAATGAAAAATAAGATATTCAAATTTAGATATTTTCAAGACATTAATGCGTACGACTACATGTGTATGAATGGGACGATATGCAAATTAATCTAAATGAAACGATATATATATATATATATATATATATATATATATATATATATATATATATATATATATATATATATATATATATATATATATATCTCAAAAGATTATCATGAGATAAATCTGACTATTTGTCATTTTATTTTCCCTAGGAATGCCGGAGGTGGATGCTGACAGGCCCACGTCAGGAAGAACAGTTGTGACGGACATCAGTGGGCGAAGTAAGCGTAGCATTCAAAGCGTCAAAAGTGTGACTATTTGTGATCCGTCACAAAACCAAGTGTTCAAAATAGAATCCAGACGAGAAGAGCAGTCCTGGCCCGAAGCACATGGCCCGGGAAACGACAAAAGTTGCTCCAAGTGGATGAACGGCATAACACGTCCAGAAAGCGCCAGCAGTATAGCTACTTTCTCGACTCGGCCGCCAAGCGCAATGAGCTTGGCGTCGTCAAAAGACAGCGATACACAGCCTGGGAGTTCCGAGAGAAAAAAGTCAAAACAGAAAAGGCCATCCAGCACTAGCAGTGTAGGATCAACGTCAAATAAAGTACGTCCTATCAGTGCCGGGACCACGGCAACAACGGCAGTGAGCACTATTACCGGAACCAGCTCATTCAAGAGTAATACTTCCTCGAAGAGTATGCTCATTTTGCAAAAATTGAAAATGGGTTACTGGAAAAAGAATAGGGATCGGCGGGTAAATACGGACACTGATAATGTTAAGGACTTACGGATGAAATTGCTCGACATAAACACAATTAAATACACCGTCATCATGTTCATAGTCGCACTCTTATTCGTCGTCAGCTTTCTGCCCTATTTAAGTCTAATTATATGGAATACTTTTTCTGTCAATGACTACGAGATAAACTTCCTTTCGGAATCGGCAATGGTAGGATACGAGATTGGAATCCGCTCCTACTTTATCAACAGCGCCTGTAACCCGCTGATCTACGGATTTTTCAATTCTCAGTTTAGGGATTTCTTTTTCTCTGTCTTCTGTTGCTGCTGTTACGGTCTTAAGAAGATTAAAAGGAATAAAAAGAAGTCCAATGCAGCAGACGAGGGTAACTGATATGCAACAAGTGTCGGCTTTTTGGAAGACGAATAAGTTATTTACTCAAAGTTTATTATACGCAATCAAGTGCACACAAATCTGATTGGGTGTAAACGCCAACAAATTGAGATGTATGCCGTTAGCTAAGAATTAAGAAATCGGCAGAACCTTGTAGATCTTACATGCCAAAGTGTTATGGCAAGACAGAGCCGTGTTCATGCAGTTGTGATCAGGCTCACGTTACCAACAAGCAACATTCGATAATTGAGGCATCATGTTTCTGCCGATTGTGTCTATGTTTACACTCATGACACTAATTAACCAGTCAATACGACAGCCATAACCACGCCTACTCATTAGCATAATTCTTCACATAAAATGTCTTGTGTTTTGTGTTATTTTGTACTCCCATGTGAATAAGTATCGCTTCTGAAATTAAAATAAAATATTTTCAAACATCTCGATAAATGTTGATTTTATTTTTGTGTATGACATATAGCGACACACAGTTTAATGGTGTAGACAAGATTTAGTATTCTTGTTATTAGTGTAATGCCAGAAAGCATTACCAACCTTGATACCAACGTTACATAATATTTTTCCTGTGTGAGGGGAAGTTTGAAACTGATGCGCGGCATTGAAAATGAGCTGCACATAGCTTGTAGAGAACGTTCCTGCGCGACAACTGTTAGAATGTGATTGACATACGGCTATAGATCATTACGTTTTGTAATTTTAATGGCATGTTGCGTTATTTCAAATATTATGGTGCATAATATTCCAACCTAGATATGTCATCTGATATGATATTTTAGTGTACAACGCACCTACCTGAACGGGGTTAAGTATTTTCTTGAACAAGTTGAACGAAATCAGACTGGTTGAAAGGAGTAGTATTCCAGATTTCTTGAACCTAAACAAATATTGGAAATGGGACATTATAAGAGCATCAATATTCGTCCTGATCTTAGACGGCACAGTCATTTTTTCAAACTGTGACGGGTGATCTGTTTTTCTCAGTCACACAAGTGTTAGAAACCAAATACCAGTCAAAGTAGTTTGGCAGTAAAATATGGCAGTACTTAGGTGGCGCTCTACAGTTTCGTATTTTTGCATAGGTTATAATAATTTAGAAAAACAATTTCCCAGGATTTCTTCACTTGCTATGCTGGCTAAATAAAAATGACGTTGTATATATTAGGTGTTCTTATAAGAACTTGCAATTTCCTTTATTTTGATGTATGATGTAATTTAGCCTATAGCGTATACAGCTTGGGCTAACTTAAGATTTGCTCGTAAATAAAACTGCTAGCTCCGCATGGTCATTTTCACTTCCTGGACTTTAGAGTTAAATTGGAGAAAAACGATCCAATAGCTGCTATTGCCTGCTTCAGCAAAATTCGATTTTTCTATTTAATAACTTCTAAAGTTAGTGTACTTTTGATTAATTCTGGTTTATTTGTCAAGCACATGGGAGCATCTATTTTATTATATCGTGTGCTTAGATCATGTACACTTTCCACAAGTGCAGCATCCAAAGAAATGAAAACCAGATTACACCAAAGTATCATAGAGATATGCCAACATTATCTCCATTGTGCTGCATGTTACAAGTGCAAACAACTTTAGGTCAGGAGCGCCCCTTTACCCGGATAAAAATCAAGAAGTTTACACACTGGAAATATTATCAGTTTACAAATGTACTGAATAACAATTACCTATTTATAAAGATCAAACACTGCATATTATGAAAGATATTTTGAATTCAGTGTAATTAAGTTTCATTCAAATCGTAATTTTTATATGTAAAAACTATTCCACTTAATTGCTATCCTGTCCTTTTATTCTTCATAACCTTCCGATATTCATGTAAGATATGTTTTAAATGCAGCTTCATATTCAGTATTGTTTTATTTACAGTCAATATTAGCATGAGTATAAAGGACATTATCCCCTCCACCAAAGTTGTTCGTGAATATCGTTTCAGAACATTTAGCCATTTAAAAGTCCAGCAACGTCACTGATTGCATGTAAACAAACTTATGACATTTATCTTACAACATGGAAACCATATTGAACATACGTACAACGTATAGAATAAAGACAGTAAATATTGATTATTGATTGTGATTAATAATTTTGACTATGTGGAGTGAGCATTAAATATACACATTAAGGGATTGAACACATATCATATTTTTAAATACGGATCAAATTTTATTTTATTACAGATAAATAGAATATAAGAATACTAAATAGAAATAAATTAAACTTTTCGCCTAATTTAAAAAAGCCACCGAAAACCGCAAAGTTGAACACCCACAATCGGGTAAACCCCAATTAGACAAATACTAACTAAACCTTCAACCGAGTTTTGCCTCAACAGAAACAAACAAAGGTACACCAAGAAAATTGCCCCTGTTTGACACGTTACAATCAGTCTGTGTTTCTTACAGGTATAATATAACAATACATCTTTATTATTGTCAGCTGAATAATAATCTGTATGTTCCCTCAGTGGCAGATTGTAGTATTTACAAGTATCTAGTTGCATGCATCATGTTTCGTTTGTTTATTTGAAAGAACTTTGTCGCCGTTTTGGAACGAATTGACATTTTGACATGCATTTTATGTATCCTACCTGTCCTCAACCGTGTTCATGTATGTCCTACAAAGGCGGGTTACTTAATATTTGGAAACAATACATTTTAATATATTATAACTTTTTTCAGGAATTGATTGTAGACTAAGATTGTCCCATAGACCTATCAAGCCATCAAACTTGCATAGTTTGATAGATAAGATCTGTACAGGATTCATTGATATAACTGTACACGGGACATTATTAAAATTGTAAATGCAATACTGTACAACTACTTGCAGTTTTAATACTTGTGAATCCACGATGCCTGATTCCGCCATCCTATACCCCAACCCATCCATTTCTTTCTTTCTTTTTTCTTTCTTTCTTTCTTTCTTTCTTTCTTTCTTTCTTTCTTTCTTTCTTTCTTTCTTTCTCTCTCTCTCTCTCTCTCTCTCTCTCTCTCTCTCTCTCTCTCTCTCAGATTAGCACCTGTAGTGCGTGACGTCAGATCGTGCATGGAAGTCTTGCAATTTTGAGTTTGAATGTAAGTTCGATATCTATGTAACAGGCTTCAACTTTGTAAACATTCGTGTACAATATTGTACACTACCTTGTCCACGAAATGTTTGAATGTCACGCAGCTGGTTATATGGTCTCAGTTATTATCATATAGCGTCTCTGTAATATACAAATGTCATTTTGTAAAATATATTGACGTTCTATTTTTATTTTTGTGCATACTGATTTTAAACAGGGGATAATACAGCAAGACCATAATATTATTGTCATGGTTATTTTATGTTTAGAAACGTTTATAAAAAAAAATCACTCAAGACCCTGAAGCCGACCTAAAACTGAATAGTTATACTCAAGACCATGAAGCCGACCTAAAACTTAATAGTTATATTCAAGGCCTGAAAGCCGACCTAAACCTTAGTAGTTATTCCCAAGGCCTGGATGCTAGTCTAAACCTTAATATATTTACTCAAGACCCTGTAGCCGTCCTAAAACGTAATAGTTACATTCAAGGCCTGGAAATCAACCTAAACCTTGTTAGTTATAACCAAGGCCTTAAAGCCGACCTAAACCTTATTAGTTATACCCAAGGCCTGGCAGCTAGTCCAAACCTTAATATATACTCAAGACCCTGAAGCCGACCTAAACCGTAATAGTTATACTCAAGGCCTGAAAGCCGACCTAAACCTTGATAGTTATAGCCAAGGCTTCGAAGCCGACCTAAACTTTAACAGTTTTACCTACGGAAAGCCGATCATAGCCTTAATCGTTACACCCAAGGCATGGAAGTCGAACTAAACCTTAAGTGTCATACTCAAACGTTTATAAAATCACTTTGCTGTCTGAAACAAAAATGCTTAACCTTCGAACCCTTTCAATACAAACGTCATCGTAAAGCATGTACCAAACTGTAAGTAGATTAGCTGATGTTGAATTCATATCGTAGCTCGTAAATAAGGAACAAGTCATTTTCATTACGATCATTGTTTGTTACACGAATTTTTAGACACATGGGATAGAAGGCCTTTATATGTGATTTATAGGTATACACTTGTCAAAATCTTCAACACGGAAGATTTTAACAGCTGAATGACTCTAGAAGTTTGCCTCTCGAACTTCAGGCTTTAAGCAACGTTAGTAGAGGCTCCTTGGGGACTTGGCAGGGGAATGGTATAATTATTTTGACAGTTATTTACAATGTAATGGGATTGGACAATGTATTGGAACCTGATATAAAAGATTTGTTGCAGATAATGCTACTCATTTCCTTTTGCAAGTCATGTGAGGCTACGACATAGTTATGCTTGATCAGTTAAAACTGAAATATATCGATTAAAAATCAGTTCTAGTCGCGTTTGAAATGAGCATGAACGTGTTTGGAAAATGAAAGGTATCCATTTTCCGAATTTAGGAAATGATGGTAAAATGCTCTTTCATGAATAACAAAACTGATAGGTAAGTAGTAAATTTTCGGCTGTATAGGGTCTATGAGAAAATACATTACAGGCTCCCGCCCCCCCCCCCCCTCTTGGGAGGGGGCGTATAGGGTCAAGGTTTTAAGAATCACACTGGAGCTGTATTGAGTCAATGGGAATTTAACATGGGGATATTTAGTCTATATAGCGACACGGGAATGTGGTTGTACAGGGAAAACTAGCGATGAGGTGACGTCACAGTTCTGAGGATTAGTAACAATGTTGCAACAATGGTAGGAACAGGTGAGCACCGAGTTAACCTTAGTGGGGGGTTGAGATATACTCTCCGATATACATAGAGTGACACAACACATGCAATATACAACATTGAAGATACAACTTCTATACAAGGACAAATATTTCACATTAGTTTGTTGATTGAGGCAAAGAAAGCATTTTTTTTCGAGACCTGTGAGTAGCTCTGAAAATGGTATTTGGGTTCTTCTTCTTCTTCTTCTTCTTCTTCCACCAGCTCCTGGCTTTCTTTATGATTCCTTTCTTCCTCTTCGTTTTCGTCTCTGGCATCCAGTCATGATGTCCCATGGCTATGAATGTCTTTTTTACCTTCATCCAGTTTTGATTTAGTTTGTTAAATTCCTCTTTTATTTTTATGTTTTCTTGATTTTTTTCTTTCTTTAGTCCGGATATTTTTAAATTTCTTGACCTCCTCTTGCACTACATTTTTCATCTTGTTTTCGGCATTTGTTCTGGTCTAGCCCCCACCTCACAAATTACCACTTTGTAATTTTGAATATGGTTTCTAAAAACGCGTGGGTGGCAGGAGACAGTCTTCACGTACTCCTACTGTTCTCTTGAACCTGTCCCCCACAGACCATTGAGCAATTACTGTACTGATAGCCTTAGCATACAATTGCTTGACGGTGTTGGTCAACGTTTGACCCATGTTGTACTTCTTCATTGTGGCCCACAATGCCTCATGCCACACTCTGTCAAAAGGCTTTTTGAAATCTATGAACTTTTTGATAGATATATTGTTGATGTCGCGAGTACTTTTTACACAGAACCCTGAGATTGGATATAGATATATTGTTCAAGTCGCGAGTACTTTTCACACAGAACACTGAGATTGAATATTTGTTCTGTTGTGCTTCTTCCACTCCGGAACCCAGATTTTTCTTCAGTGGTTATTTCTTCTCCTTGTGGGTTCAGTCTGTTCAAATGATCTTCAGCATAACCTTACTAGCATGGCTGTTCAAACTGATAGTTATGCAATTTTGGCACAGCTGGATGTTGCCTTTTTTGGAGAGTGGTATAATCAGTGATTGGGTCCACTGTGTTGGTCATTCACCTGTCTGCCCGATCTTCTTGCATATTTTTTATTAGTTCTATTACTCATCCATCCCCCCCCCCCTGATATTCTTGACTGGGGGAAATCCTCATCCGTTGTGGAGTTTGAAACTTCAAGCACCTCTGGGTCTCCTGTGGACTGATGGTTTTAGAGTTCTTTAAAATACTCAATCCATTGTTCTGCAATGTCACTTGCTTTTGTGATGCATTTTCCATTTCATCTTGAATCGTACTGACCTTTGGCTGCTTATGTCGGGTGAGGTTTTTCGCAATTTAGAATATACTTAGGTATATAATAAAATGCAAAATTCAACATTTCTCCTGGGGTACGGGAATATTAGATTATACTGCCGAGTAAACTGCAAATCGTTCTCTTTCTATCAACATCAACCTTCATTGGTATCATCAATTTTAAAATCCATTGTTATGATCAATGTTGACGTTGTATGGACAATGTTCTTTAAAACCTCTTTTCAGTTTTAGTTGAAAATGAAAATTGCTTGACTCTCCCAACCCCAATTACAATCCACATAATTGTATTTGATAATCTTCAGTATTTATATCCTATAGGATTGACATATTGCTTGCTACAGCTTGCGTATTATATAATAATACATTTGTTAGCCTACGATGTGGTTAAAAATGACGTAAAACCTACAACAAACTTAGAAAGAGTTATATCCCTTGCATTGTGCCAAGAAGCTTCGCCGTGAACGTGCGTTGGTTGACACTCAAATAAATTCCTTGTCTTAATAAACCTTGAAAATTTCCTTACTTTATAATCTCAAGGAACGGTTAGAATAAGACACAATGATGTGTAAATTGGTATAATATTCACTGGCTTACAACTTAATCTCTCTCTCTCTCTCTCTCTCTCTCTCTCTCTCTCTCTCTCTCTCTATATATATATATATATATATATATATATATATATAAACATAGGAATATAAAGAAACATGTTATTACAGTTATTCAAACAAACGTTTACTTTCATGAAACTTAATGCAAAATATCAGCATATGTGTTGTATTAAAATTGTGTTCCACCATAATATTTGAAGTATAAATTAAAGACAAGATAAGACACGAACGGCTTTAATCACGTCGTCTAGGCTCTTTTTTTATTTAAAAACGGTATGAAAAAGCTAAATTTTTTTACAAGCATCTCCTGCAGATGTTGATCAAACTTTTTTGATGATTACGACCTGGACGCAGGTCTGAAAGTATTAGAATAATATTTACTTTGCCCAGCACGCAAGATGCTTAATCGTTTATATCAATATCTGCATTTCCCTGTATTTTTTGTATCGTTTCTTTATTTTCATTTTTTAAACCCATTCTATAGCAACTCGTTTTATGAAGAGATTTCAGGCGAAATTTTAATTGTGTTCATATGAGGATTAATTCTTGATGATTCAACTTTGGTTGCTGCTGCTGCTAATTCCTTGTCCAAAAGACTTTAAATTGTGCTTAAATGATAAAGATGGTTCCGTAGTCTTTTTCTGATTTACGTACCCCCAAAAACAGACTTTTTACGCAAGTCACAGTCAAAAGACTTCAAGATGTATTATGGCTTCATTTATGCCATGTAGCATTTTAATCGTTATTGAGAACCCTTATATGAAGAGCTAAAAGCTGTTTTTCCTTCCAAGTTTTGAATTTTCTTGTGTTAAGCCTCAACGTCTCAAACTATGTAATAGAAAGGAAGCGAAATCAAGTATTTAAGCAAAGATAAACATTGTTTTATCATAACATTTATCGCACTTAACATTGTTTTATCATAACATTTATCGCACTTAACAATTGTTTTATCATAACATTTATCGCACTTAACATTGTTTTATCATAACATTTATCGCACTTAACATTGTTTTATCATAACAATTATCGCACTTAACATTGTTTTATCATAACATTTATCGCACTTAACATTGTTTTATCATAACATTTATCGCACTTAACATTGTTTTTTCATAACATTTATCGCACTTAACATTGTTTTATCATAACTTTTATCGCACTTAACATTGTTTTATCATAGCATTTATCGCACTTAACATTGTTTTATCATAACATTTATCGCACTTGTTAGCTCAGAGCACTTAATAGCACAATTCAATCTAGTGGTAACGATAGTTCAATTGATTCAAGCTAAGCAGGCTGTGCATTCTACTCCAAATGAGTCGACTGTTCATTTGACTCAAAGTGAGTAGGCTGTTCATTTGACTCAAACTGTGGAGGAGGATGTTCATTTCACTCATACTGAGTTGGCTGTTCATTTCACTCATACTGAGTAGGATGTTCATTTGTTCAGTATCAAGTATAGAATATACAGTGTCCATATTTGGGTTGTAAATAGTTGTAAATTAATTACAGAAGGAGAGGCAAGGGAAATTCCCGCAGCCAATTAGTAAAGAAAATATTACGCACGAATTTCATAGACTACCAATAATAGACCAGTCATAATCACACAAAGTGTTATCACGCTGACAAAAAATCTGTATTGAAACTGCCCACACTGTATGTAAAGTGTACCATTTATCTTATAAATAATCAAAATATGTTAGGAAATTATTAATTATTACATGTGAATACTGGAATTCAGGTCTGATATATTTTCTGAGTAAAGGATAAAATGTTTACAAATGGAGCGAGAATCTTCTCGACTGCTGCTACCCTAAAAGCTATTAAAATACATCTAAAATGCGTCGAAAACATGAGAAACATTAACACAAAATGAAATAGATTGGTTCTCACTGAGTACTTGTTAACTGATCTCACCCCATAAAATCCCGATTATCAACAAATCAACATTCTTTAATGTTACGAATAACAATGCGATAATACTCTGCAACAACAAACATAGCTTTTAGCAATGGGCTAATGATATTTTCCGAACATGTTTATTATTATTATTATTATTATTATTATTATTATTATTATTATTATTATTATTATTATTATTATTGTTGTTATTATTATTATTATTATTATTGTTGTTGTTGTTGTTGTTGTTCATGTTGTTATTACAGATGATTCAGTGCGTGAAGATACAGTTTCGCGATTTGCTGCGTCCGATGATAATCATTCCTATACACATTAGCGCACGTGTAAATCTAGAGAGAGAGAGAGAGAGAGAGAGAGAGAGAGAGAGAGAGAGAGAGAGAGAGAGAGAGAGAGAGATCCATGTAAATATACAGTTTCAAGTGTACTTGTGTGTATGTAGATATGCGCATGTGCGTTCGTTTGTTTTGTTTTTTGTATACAAAGAATGAATCAGGAGGACAATATGAAAATAGCAAACACTATTATGAGTGAAAGAAAGATTGAAGTAATTGCATATTTTATATTTGTGTTCTACTGTTCGTAGAGATGTGTATCTTTACGCGTCATAATTTGCATGGTTATGTCGTGTGACTTGACATATCAACGTTAAGATCAGTGCGATAACTAGGCATGTGTTCATTAATAACGTTTATAAAACATTTAGTACAGTAAGAAATGACAACTGTAAGTTGTTGTGCTAATGTTGATATCTCAACATGCGGCTTTCCTCTATATGCAGTTATTCTTTCAAACTTTTGACATATTGTGTGTAAACTAGTCACATACTAGAACACACACACACCCATCATGATAGGGTACTTACGACATACGTGACCTTTTGACACTGTTGTTTCAGCATCCTATATTTTGTGCAAGTTGATATGGAGGATGCAAAATCAGAATCATTGCCATATATCCTTTGAAACAGCATCTCTGATTTATTTTATAACTTGCTGATAACAATATGAAGTTTTAAGTCGTGCATTAATGATTAATTGGAACTTTAGTTCTAAAACAAGAGATTTTTTTTTCTTTCAGATACTTGTTCAGAAATTTTAATATTGTCTACATAATCGGCACCTTGAAAGTATGTTCTATTTTAATTTATCAAATGCCTTTTAAAATAAGCATGCAATTAGTTTCATGAATTCACGAATTTATATCTTAATACTGACGATTGTGTGCAAAAGATGTTTAAATCTCTGAATACAGTTTTTAGTACCCTTAACAAATTATGCAGTGTTGACTGACATAATTTATGTAAATTAGGACGCTGTTTAATAACACTTGTTAGCCCATTTAATATCAACTGAAAATAATCAGGTGTAAATTAGGATGCTGTGTAATTATTCATTGGACCATGCAATATCGACTGAAACTATTTAGGTGTAAATTAGGCATCCAGAAAATAAGTTTACAAAGTATGGTGTGAAAAAAACTATTTCCGACATTTATCATAAATTGTACAATTCTGCATCTAACTAAAGTTTGGAAGAAAAGAGATGATTTGCTAACATAGCTATCTGACATAAACAGTATTTCGAAATAATCAAGATGTTAGGTTTATAAGACGCTCAAATATTTAATTTAAAACTATTGGTGCCACCCCATAATTGCTTCAAAGAAGTCGCTCATAATTCCGTTATTATTGGGAGTGATCGAAATGTAGTGATGTTATACATTCTACAAATTCCGTACGTGACTAATCCAATAATAACAACAGTTACACCTGGCATACAAAAATAGGTATATGAAAACCATTCGTTTTTGTTAATATTGTTTGTCGTTAATTCAATCTCCAATATAGTATAGGAGAAAACAAGTCATTTAACGCATGAAGTTCGTTGAGAAATGCACAGTGAAAACATGTCTTCGTCAGTATACTCTGTTGTGAAAATAGTAATATCGTAGGCTAGGGGACTCAAAGGGTATTTTTGCAGAGATATATAATTTTTACAACCCACCCTCTGAAATTTCTCGTATCCAGCTAGTGTACATCACCTACAATACTTAATATTCGACAAGCCTTTGATCGACACTCATATACTAATATATACGATGCATTTTTACTATAATATGATCTTAAACTAAAACAAAGTAAAGGCAAAATGTTAACTATTTAGTTAAATGCATCCAAAATTTATGTTCATAGCACTGAAAATGTTGAAGGCACTTACAGTGTTGTTAATTAAACATCAAATACTCCTAAACGTTTTATCACAAGTTCAAACGTAGGGTGTTCCAAAATTAGCTCAGGCGCTTTTCCAAACAAGTTTCAATCTTTAATGTTCTGATATACTTATCCATCCTAATGATTTATTCCAGAATGTACTGAACGAGTCCTCAACAATCTCTAAATAGTGTTTTAGTCCAAAATGTTAATGCGCACATTGTAATTCCAATACAAAATATAGATAAGTAATTCCCCTCAAATTAGTATATAACACAACTATAGCCCGCTGTTCAAAGATTCCCCAAACATTGACCTGAACATAAGAATTAAGACTGTGCTGAAGAAACCTCTTTATTATAGATGCCCACATTATTCATGTCGCAATAAAAATTGCATGAAGACTCATTACAGCTTTAGTGGCCTAGTTGTTATAGCGTTGCCTCTGATGAAGTAGGTCGTGACTTCAATCCCCGGCCGAGTCATACCAAAGACATTTTTTAAATTAAAAATGGTACCAAAAGCTGCCTGCTTAGCACACAACACTAAGATGTTAGGCGTTAGGACTGGTCGGCCAGGTGTCAGAATAGTTTGGGTGGGACATGATACTACATGTCTGCGGCATGATGTCTCACTGCTAGACATCACAATAAACTGACACGCTGCAGACATCGTAGCTATATGACTAAAGAGTTATTGAAGCTACCTTTAAATCCAAATCACACACACACACACACACACACACACACACACACACACACACACACACCAATCATTTTAATGGAAAATTGCACCAAACTGTGTAAACAAATTTGCTTCTGGAATTTGTTGAGTCAACATGTTAACATATCTTAAGTTATGCACACAATATAGATATACACAATATTGAATAACTAACTGTATTTTATTTTAATGTGGCTAGGAGTAATATATTGTGTGCACTTTGTTACCCTACCTCTATCGTATAAATCTACTGATATAGTGCTGATCTACGGACGGCTATTACTTACAAAAGTTATGATAACGTCACAGAATTGATCTACGGGTGGATATTACAGAAGTGCTGATTCCGTCACAGCGTTAAGTTATGGATGGATATTACAAACTGCGGACTGCGTCTTAGTGGCTGTTATTAGGACGCATGCAACAGAGGTACGGAATTAGTTACAAATCGTAATTACTTTGATAAACGTGTTTTTTTTTCGTAGTTTCTGATTATAGCTGCAATTATTGAAAGTGGAAGAATATTGTATTTGTCATATTGGTTCCTTATTGAGTGCATATGAAGATAACATACAGGTCTTATATACTGTCCAAGGGGTTGATATAAATACGGACCTTCTTTATTTGTACACACCAAAAGAAGAAAAGAATTACTGATTTACAGCCAATTTTGTGCGTTCAAACCGTTTGACTCTGAATTTCCGCATTTTCAGAAGAGAGAAAGGAATTTGTACACTAGTATGATGCATGAATTTTAAAGGAGATTAAATTGTGGTAAAATATGCAAAGGTTAAAATGATCAAACAAAATCATGGCTAACGGAAAGATTATAACTGCATAGACATATTACAAGACTAGAAAAATCCTTGAATGTTTTCTTGTTCCATAAATAACATATAAAAGATTCTCATTTGGCTGAATTTCTTTGGATAAAAACGATGACTAGAATTTGAAAGTCTAAAAACTTTTAAATTTAAAGTATTTTTATCATCATGAAATATATGTTCTTGAGTTCAATGTCACAGTCACCGATTATGCTTAAGAGTACAGACAACGATTATCTTTAATGTCACAGTCAACGACTATCTGTAATATCACAGTCAACGATTATCTTTAATATCACAGCCAACGATTATGTTAAATGTCAGAGTCAACGATCTTTATATCTTTAATATTAAAGTCATCGGATATATACAATGTCACAGTCAACGATCATCTTTAATATCAGAGTCAACGACTATCTGTAATATCACAGTCAACGATTATCTTTAATATCACCGTCAACGATTATGTTAAATGTCAGAGTCAACGATTTTTTATCTTTAATATTAAAGTCCACGATTATATACAATTGGTACAGTCAAACGACGTGGTTGTGGCGATTGTATAATAGTGTACACGTTAGAAATATTGAGTATCAATAGAGTACCATCAAGCAACATCGTCTTGATCATTGTAATGCGTAACGGTTAGAAATATTGGATATGGAATCAGTCGCATTAACAACATCATCTTGATCTTTGTAATGCGTATCGGTTAGAATTATTGGATATGGAATCAGTCGCATCAACAACATCGTCTTGGATATGTTATAATAGTGTACACGTATATCAATTTTGTAATGGTTGTAGAATTTGCATTCACAATAATTCCAAGATGAAGAAGGAAAACGAAATCGTGTTTTTCTGTTTACGTAATCTGTCTGTCTGTCTCTCTGTCTGTCTGTCTGTCTGTCTGTCTCTGTCTGTCTGTCTGTCTGTCTCTCTCTCTCTCTCTCTCAAGTTTAATAATTAAAAAAGCACAATTTTTCCATCGTCATTTTTGAAGGAATCTGCTTTACTAATGACATAGATAACTGGTTAGATTACAAAAAATGTCTAATTTTTATTGAAGGCGATAATAACAGAACATGAAACAGCAAAGTGATCAGTGTCAGCTGCCTGAAATACGATTGTCATGGGTCTGAAATAAACTTACAGTTAAATGGTCATGCATAAAGGGAGGTAACAATAACAATCCAAAAAATCATATTCTGTCGGTTGCCTCCCTCCCCTCTCTCTCTCTCTCTCTCTCTCTCTCTCTCTCTCTCTCTCTCTCTCTCTCTCTCTCTCTCTCGAAAAGACTCTATAATGCCTTGGATGCATGTCCCTAATGTTTTACGCTAAAATCAAAGCCGTTAAAGCATTGATTTGCAATTCGGTCTGAGTAAAGCTGCCATACTTGTAATATCACGAACACGCCAATCTGGTGTACTGTTGAACAAGTTGTGCATTTGTGAAACAAATAATGTTAACCAAGGCAATACAATATTCAAGAACAGCGTGTAACATTGCAACCACCATTTCAAAAATGGTGATATATTTATTTTCTGATTACTGGTCCAAGCATTAATCCGCCGTTTGAACGATATTGTCTTTGACACATTTCACAATAAAGGAAAACAGAGTTTACATCCACTGCAAATTGCTAGCAGTTTACATCTTATCAAATAAAACACCAATCCGGTAGCATAAGCGGTTAGACCGTCCGGCTCGAATGCGGGAGGTCGTGGGTTTGAGCCACGATCGAGTCAAACCAAAGACTAATAAAATTGATCTAGTTGCTGCCTCACTTCGTGCTCAACATTTAGTGGTGTTATGTCTGTTGTGTCTGGTGTCAGGATAATGTGACTGGGTGAAACAAGTTGATACATGTCTGCAGCACGATAACACAGCTGTAGACATCATTATAAACAGTAACATTGCAGACATCGTAGCGATATGACAGAAAAGTATAAAGCTACGTTACAAATTCGCAAACACACAGACACATTTGTATCGAGGCACATAGTGTACCATATACACAATACACATAAACTCACAATATTATCATTGACTTTAACAAAATCACACTTTGTTATTCCATTTTGATGCCCATACAAAGGCTGGTTAATCGAATATACATCATCGACCATTGATTGCTACGTATGCTTTATGATCCACATTTCTGTTTATCCACACCACTCCGTTATTCACAGTGAATATCAATAAGGCGTGCTTAATTCCATTTTGTTTGTTTCGCAGTCGCGAATGGCATTTGCCATTTCATTACATTTCACTTCCGGTAAGTTCATGTGTTGGTTTTCAGCGTGTCTGTAGTATCCGACACCCGCTCACAGTTGGGTTTAGCTCCACAACACGCGGTGCACACACTGACGACAAACTCCCTGAACTGCGAGTTGTAGAATCCGTAAATGATGGGGTTGAGTGCACTGTTAAGAAAGTACGAGCGAATAGCAATAGAAAAGAAAATAAGCTGGAGATCTGTCATTTTGTTTAAATCATAGTCAGCTGATAGACTCCTCCAGGCTACCAAACACAGGTAAGGGAGAAAACTCATTACAAATGTTACTGTAATAACAGTCATGACTGTAGTGTATCTGACTCTGGTTTTATCTTTCGATCCTTTTTTTTTCAAAGAATACACAGATTCTAATTTGTTTAAACCGCTTTCTCGGCTAATACTGTTAGTGTTGAACTTTCTGGAAGTTCGATGGGACATTTCATTGTCGTCATTTTCACTGAGTTCTAGTGAATCACGCTCTTTATCATGTTGAGCTAGTATGGTGATTTGCTCTAATATAATAGGCTTTCCCCTTTCATCTTTGTTTACGCTATTACCTTCACTGAGTCTCGGGTAATGTTCGCTTACAAACGAAGTCTCTTGAGTCATGTCCTTCTTGTCACTTGTCAGAGATGTAACGTTTCTTAGGAAGTTGCCTGTCATCTTTGAATCGCTATTTTGACTTTTAGATTCGTTAGCGTCATTTAGCACGGTATTGTTGCCACGATGTTTATGCGTGTCATTGATTTTATTCGTTTTGTCGGATGAATTGGTATCAGTGCTTAGAAACGCCGAGGGTCTAGAAGACGAGCTATCCTGCCCTGCCGTAGATCTGCGGAAATCTTTAAGCCTACTCAACTGTCTGTAGACCAATGCATACAAGACTATGAGTGTTACAACGGAGAAAATAAATAACAGAATCTGAATGATATTAAAGGCATTCAAATATACCTTTAAGGAATCCTCTTTGACCGATGTGCAGTCGTATCCATGAATCGATGCAGACCCGGGAACGGGTACATCAACCGTCACGATTGTGTACAACACAAGACTTGGCCAAGAAAACAAACATGCAATAAACGTAGAAACAAAACATATTAGCCTAGCCTGAAAAATTGTGATCTGTTTCCTAAAAGGAAGACATATACGTCTATATCGCTCCGTTGCTATGGCAATGAGAATAAGTCCAGAAGAAATCGTAAACACGAAATTAGTCGCTGTTAGAACTTTGCATACCGTTACATTTGGAAACATGTAAAAGAACCTCATGTCAACAATTTCTATCGGCATTGAAATAGTGCAACTCAAAAGATCGAATATTGCCAGTCCGAAAATGAAGCAAGAGGTGGTAGTTGTCTTTGTCTTGCAGCCATAAAAGTAACAAACAACGATGTTGCCGAAGAATCCTGTACACATTAGGACTCCAACGAAAATTATGGACGGGATTAGCAGAACGGCTTTCTCGTCGTTTAACGTTTGCAGGAGACCCGTGGAAGAGGAGTTGTTCATCTTGACCGGTTTGATTCAGATCGACATATGGATGTCTCTGAAATAAAATAAAAGAACACAACATTAATCTCCAAATTATTACAAGAATATTATGCAAGGGTTTATATACCTTTTAATACATCTCATTATTGATGCACAATCGTTCACTGCTAAAAGCATTGGGTACAGAAAGAACAATAAAGAAGTTGTCAAGGAGGTAAATAATAAAGGCATCGGCGATATCATGGAAATAAATTGATTAATGTTTTACGTTAACACTAAGAAAATACGAAAAGCCTTAACAACAGACAATAACGAGTTACATAAGAGGAATGGAGGAATACTGCAAATACGCACATTAGATACAGCAATTATTTTATTTACTATATAATTTAAAATAATATCTCCATGGATATTACCTGTTCTATCTCTAACGTGCTCTTTTATTCCTAATATCCCGTTCAAAAAGCACATTCTTGAACAATAAATTCATGATTCTTTAAAACTGAGAAAAGTATGATTACATTATTAATAAAGTCTGCCATTGAGATATTTAGTGAAGAAAACAAATGACTTGTATATGAGATCGAAATCTTAACTGCTGTATTAACAATGATCCATGCCTTGATTTTTATATTATGCGCACGTATAAGACGTCAATTGTGGAATATGATACGTATGCAATTAGACTGTTCCGGTGGCTTAATTGGTTAGAGTGTCCGTCTCGGATACGAGAGGTTGCGGGTTCAAACCCTGGCCGAGTCATACCAATAACTTATGAAAATGGTATTATCGACTGTCCCGCTTGTCGCGCAACATTAAGAGATTAGTGTTAGGACTGGTCGAATTTTTAGTTTTTGGTGTCAGGAGTATGTTACTGGGTGGGACATGATGCAGATTGTCTGCGGCATCATGCCCCAGTGCTAGACTTCACTATAAACAGCCACACTTCAGATATCCAAGCGATATGACTGAAAAGATCACGCACAATCATACACACGCACAAGCACACACACGTGCGCGTGTATGTAATGGGACAGTATACCACGTAACCTTTCCTTCTGATATCATTTTATCCGATAGGAAAATATAAAATGAAGCAATAAATAACATTTGCTAAACATATATGGACGGTATTAATACAACAATATAACGGGAGTACACAGACGCAAGTCATATCGTCACAATGGAAATAGTCTGCCATAAATTAATCATAATCTACTTTTGACTGATTTTCATTGAGGGAATAAAAATAAAAGCAAAAATATATCGACAACTGTACCCACGTATTGTGTGGACCGCTCCGGTGGCCTTGTGGTTAGAGCGTCTGCCGCGGAAGCAGTAGGTCGTGGGTTCGATCCCCCGGTCGAGTCATACCAAAGACTTACAAAAATGATACTAACAGCTGCCTCATTTGGCGTTGATCATTAAGAGTTTGGTGTTAGAACTGGTTAGACTGGTGTCAGGATCATGTGACTGGGTGGGACATCATGCTACATGTCTGCTGCATGATGCCCCAGTGCTAGACATCATAATAAATCCCCTCACTGCAGAAATTCGTAGCAATATGACTGAAATGTTTTAAAAGTCCTAAACACACACACACACACACACACACACACACACACACACACAGGTCTTGTTTTTCTTTGTCCCCACCAAAACGAGTTCGGGCCATTCTTTTTATCATTGAAGAAACACATCCCATGAAGTGCAATGAGTTCTTTCTGGAGATACGTGGGTTGCCGCAGGTACAAACACGACGAATCAAATAGGTTTGATCAGATAATTAAAATCTGCATAATTTGTAACTGATACAAGTTATATTCTGTATCAATCTCCCCGAGCCAAACACTTGCGGCAGGTGTGAACAATGTAAACAGGTGATAAACATGCCGAAATGTCAAATATAAATGTGTATTTGAATACAACCATTGTTGATGGTTTGTAATACAAATTCGTATAATTGAATTCATTTTCTATTAATAAGTCGGCATTTGGCCTGTTTTAAAAAAAAAACGGTTTAATCGTTACCTTGATAATTAATTTGCCTTTCAATATTGCATAACAAACTCGTCAGTAATGAAACACAACAACTAAAGTTCTCAAAAACTCTCGTCATATATTTCCTCGCAACCAAACGTTTTGATTAATTTATTTATGTCTTGCGTGAATTTTCTATGCTAATATTACCTTACTGTCGTTTCTTCCGCCTACAAAGCCTCTAATTAAGTGTGTAATCGTTTTCTTTCTTTCATACAATATCGAGCAATGTTGTTGACCAGGCTCTTTCAAATTTATTTTGTTTGTAAAAACATATAATTTTACCCCGCCCCCTGGATAAAAATTTTCACATTTGCATTTGAAGCATGCGTAATATAGTTGCAAATTACAAGGAATACGCTGTTTACGGAGAAGCCTTGTTTACAGGAACGCGACGTTTACAGGGAAGTAATGTTTGTTTGCATCAACTACTTATGCAGTTTCTCGAAATCATATGTGTGTTGTATAATAAATAATGACGAGTGATAATTGCAAGGGTAAAGTTTAGTTATCTACTCAGGGTATTGGTTGGAGTCTTCTTATTGCCTGCATGCAAACTGCAGATACTGATTATCCCTTTATGTTCGGCTAAACATCGTTAGAATCACCTATTTAATTTACTATTAAATGAATTTTCATTGCCTTTATTTGACTATATAAGGAATGGCCGATTTATTTTTTTACGTTCACTAAATTGTGAAGCGAAAAAATACACGGTGTTCTGATTTCATTCAGGTTGTCATCGAAGATCTTATTTTTTGCAAAACGTTTGCTGTGTTCGGTCAATGAACGTAATAAAGAAATAATCAGTCCTTAAATAAACCATGATTTTTCTATAAAACAAAATAAAAACATTTTTACAAATGGACGGCAAGATATATACCCCCTCCCCCAGAAAAAATGAAAGAAACAAAGATTGGCAAGTGAATGAATTGCATTGCATCGAGAATGCATTAATCAACCTAAACTTGTAGAATGCAATCATGAAATGTTATCGGTATTAGGAATGCATTAATCTACCTAAACTTGTAGAATGCAATCATGAAATGTTGTCTATATTTGGAATGCAGAAACCAACCTATACATGTACAATATAATCATGAAATATAATCTACTATAACATATTTTCACCGCATTAACATAAATAACAAATACGCGTGACAGCAACATATGTAAGGCCCTAAGGCTTAATTGCGTAATATTCATCGCTGTAATCGTTATAAAAATACCGAATAAATGTATAGCTAGAGGTAGGGGAGTTCTGGAATTCGTAAATTAAGGCATATCACGATGACGGGTATATAATAGTGATGGTTGGTAGTACATCCCTTGCATGAATAAACATGTATATAGCATGTACCCTAAATATTTCCTCTATACTGCTGAGTTAAGGACACACTTTCTGTTTCATATTAAATATAGTTATAATCAAAGTTACGTTCTTAACTCAGGTAACGTACATATTCCGACATGCTTAAACAGAAAAAGGCTCCAAGCTGTTTACCTGTTGTTTTGAATAGCCCATTAATGTGATGTATATTTTTTATATACGTATTCACTTGTACTTTTGTTTATACTTTCTTTTCTTTAACTATCAACGTTCTCTCTAATCGAATGGTAGATGTGCCCGCTGTATTGTGCAAGGATTATGGTGACTTGATAATTAATGATGGATTTTTCAATTCAGGTGCGTGAAGATGCCTGAACAGCTGCGCGTGCGCGTAACTTAGAGGGAACGTTGCAGGTATGATTGATCCACGCTATAATACATTGTTATGTTTCACTTTGTTCGTATGCTTTGCCAACATCGCTGCCATTGATCTTTTATAAGTAGTCCTTCTATTCTCGTACGCGATATGAAATAAGTCATTATGTTTCTCTAATAGCTAATAATCATCAAATGTCATCTACGATCGTCGTGATTTAAACTATTTAAATAAATAATGACATTATTTAAAAGTCGGAATATACTTGTATTTAAGACAGACCATGAACGATCGAGATACAAGCCCTCATTTCCTAATTATGCTATTCATTATGTTCTTGTCTTGTAAATCATTATATTATTTCTGCTGTCGAGTTTGAACAAAAACGATAACAGGTGTTTTATCATCGACGGAATAACCTTTGATAATTTTGTAATTAATGCAGAAGGTCCTACAGGGTATACAAGGCCGATTCGAAATTGTAATTGTAATAGACATTGAAAGCTAACGCTCTTTCGTATTGGTATTGCTTTCTTACTGGTCAAATGTAAACAAAATAATTCACCATTCGATCCTAATCAATATTCCTGAGAAATGTAAGTCTGCTATGTATAAAAATAACCATTGCTTTGATTGGATGCATCTAAAACCATTTTAATGTATGACGTCATAATGTTCACCCACACGTCATGCATGCGATATGACAGGAAAACCCGGCAACATACAAGAAACTAGCCGCAGTGGCTGATATCAAATTTACTTTAAAGTAAAGAAATTTAAAATCCCTGTATTAAAATTTAATTAAGGGAGGAGGGGCAATTTTATTGCAATAAAATAACTTTGACAACGATCGGTTTTAAAATAGAAAAGCTGTTTTTGTTTATGACAAGACAAATGATTGATGAATATTTAAAATGAATTCTTTAATTTTTTTTAAGACCAACATGGCGGAAGACCGAATAGTCTTGGTCTCAATACGACAACGAAATAAAATTCATCTAGTAAAATCTACAGAATACTAACGGAAACTTGGATGTAGTGAAACCAGTTCCTATTCTTTCCTGGAAGAGTATTTTTTCGGCTATTTTTTAACCTAATTTTCCAAATTGTGTAAGAATGGGATCAAGTGACATAAAATTAAATGAGATCATGATGGCTTTTCTGTTCACAGTATCATGTTTCACAATGTTACTGAAATTTGCAACAGTAAAACCACAAACTGAAACGACTGACTTTCCTTTCGGGGTCTTTTTTCTCTTGCAGTATTGGGACATGGTTGTTTCTAACTCCGAAATTTACTTATGCACAGAGGAACGTGTGGGATATAAATAGTTTGCGTGTAACGATTTGAGGTGGTTTCTGGTTTTGTGGGGTTATTGACACATTTCATCACGTGGTATGGCTGATACTCAAACCTACAAGGACAGAGGTGAGATGTAAGTGTTATGTAAAGGCGAGTTCTTTAGACCACTCTGGGCCTCTAAAGATTGCATGAAGCGGCAGCAATGAAGTAAATTGGATTATTATTATTATTAACGATGCCAAAATTGTCATAAGCACGCCAATATGTACAAACCGTAATTACAGGCTTAGGTCATTAAAAACTAGAGAGTTTTCTCCCAAAGCGAGTACTCTGTAGTCTGAGTCTAAGAACTGTGCATAAATTTAGTCATAGTATGAAAAATGTCACTTCACTGAGGATGTATGTAGTCATGGTATGTAAAATGTGACTAAAGTGAGCATGCATGTAGTAATGGTATGAAAAATGTCACTACACCGAGCATGCATGTAGTCATCGAATGCAAACTGTCACTACTCTGAGCATAACTCTAGTCATGGTATGAAAAATGTCACTACACTGAGGATATATGCAGTCATGGCATAACAACAGTCACTTCACCGATCATGCATTTAGTCATGGTATGAAAAGAACAATGCACTACATTGAGCATAAATGTAATCATGGTATGAAAACTGTCATAAAACTGAGCATAACTCTAGTCATGGTATGAAAACTGTCAAAACACTGAGAATATATGTAGCATGGTATGAAAACGCTTCACTAAACTGAGTGTTTTTGTGTATGTGTGTGTTTTGGATTGTTATTTGTTTGTTTGATTAGGAGTTTTAACGTACCTTTAACAATTTTTCAGTCATATCGCTACGATGTCAGCAGTGAGGCAGTTTATAGTAATGTATAGCACTGGGGCATTTTGCCGCAGATATGTAGCATGATGTCCCACAAAGTCACATTATCTTGATACAAGCCGACCACTCCTAACACTAACATCTTAATACTAAGCGTCAAGCGAGGGAGCTGTTAGTACCACTTTTGTAACTCTTTGGTATGACTCGGCCGGGGATTGAACCCACGACCTCCCACTTCTGCGGCGGACACTCTAACAACTAGGCCACCAGAGTGGTGTTTTGGATTGTTAATGTAGCTTTAGCAATTGTTCAGTCACATCAGTACATTGTCTGCAGGGTGGCAGTTTTTAGTGATATCTGGCTCTGACAGGGACGTCAATTAAATTTTGCCAGGAGGGGTGGGCAAAACGTGGCAAAAAACTATGGGCTTGCAGATTGTCGTATACTGGCTATAGCAATTTTACAGCACATACAAATTCCCTCTGCCACTTCCCTCCCAAATGACGTCCCTGGGTCTTGATGCTCAACAAGGAATCATTGTTTTCTATCTTTTGTGTAAGCTCCTTATTGATCTATTTGATATATTCAGCATGGAGATCGGTATCCAGTCGTGATTATATATGGCATGTTCCACTGTCTGTGTCTAGATCAATACAAAGACATGTAATAATTAGGTTTATAAAATAATCTAATAATCATGTTTATAAAGTCACATCCTGTTTTGTTTTCACGAATAAACGAATTAATAAAAAAAACTACATTTGTCAGATATCAAACGAGAGAAACTCTGGACAGGATTGTTACAGTACACGTATGTAACTGCTTAATTCACACTTAAAAGAGATGGAGCACGCGCAAAATAATAGTAAATATTCTATGTTTGTCAATATAGAAAGAAACCGATCTTAACAATGACGGTAGAAATTAAGTTTCAATGAATATCCATGTTTCTAAAATTACTGGCATAAAAATAAAGTGCTTCAATTCAAATCCCATAATTACCAAACTGATAGCCATTAAATGACTTCACTGATGTCGCCATAAAGATGTTCAGTCCTAAAGTAAGCGATCACACAAGTTTACATAAGAGTCAAGAAGCCACATAAATGCATAGTTAGAGTCATTCAATTGACAACAGTAAAAATTGGACAGAGTAAAGAAATACAACGCAAATTCTGAAATTATGTCACCAGACCTAATCTACTTATAATATATTATATGATATTCATAGCCAAGCTATAGTACTCGAGACATTCTAGAACACTTATGCAAACTGTACAGAGCGCCATTAAAGCAATAAAGTTGTTATCTATGAAAATAAGAATAAACATGTCCCTAATAAATTAGAAAAAAAGTGTATCTCAAACTTTAGAGTAAGCCTCTAGTTCTAGTCTTGAGTTGCGTTCATTACATGTTATATAGTTTAAATTATGTAATGTATTACCATATATTTGCTACTATGTTTAGATTATTATTATGGGGCCCCGAGTGGCCGAGTGGTCTAAAGCGCTGTCCGTTACGGATCACTGCCATCTCACCTCTGTCTGCGTGGGTTCGAGTCTAAGATTCGGCTAATGTAGTTATGTGAGAAAGCTTACCAGTAGCTTTTCGTGGGTCGGTGGTTCTTCCCGAGGTTTTCCCGGGTTATTCCTCCACCATTAATCATGGCCGCCATGTATAGCCTATATTGTGCTGCAAAATGGCGTCAAACCATAAATAAAACTAAAACAGTTTTTATTATATTTAATAAAAACATGTATTCATTCATTCATTAATGCGTACACACACTTACATACGTACGTACATACAGGAAATATCATGAAACATTGTATGCAGTCACCATTAACCTATGTAAATTTATCTTATATACCCTTTCAATTGATTAACGAGCCAAAGTGTTGAAAAATAATCTCCGATAACTGTAGTATTTGGTCTACTTTATAAATAGAAACCCGTTACGAGTGCGTTAGGACGTTTTCTCCACAAATTGCAGTCCATTAACGCTGTTTGAATGATTTAGGTTGCACACAATTGGTCCATTAAAGTTTTAACCTTGAAAATAGATTTTCTCTAAACATCTGACACTTCAGCTTTTGGTGTTTACATAACGTTGTCAGTAAACATAGCATACAACAAAATAAATGTACAATAGGTTTAGACGAACTTCCTCAACCCCTGCTTTGACATATGAGTAACAGGATTTCATATATATGAAGTATTTGTCTGATTGATATGTACAAACATGCCTGATAAAAAAATCGTGTCCTTTCAGGGACAGCTCCTCAAATTAAATACTCATGGATCCAAGGAATAAAGTTAAATATTCACAAACCTAACATATCTGTCAGTTCAACCTCCAAAAAGCATCTATCAAAAGACCTAGAGTACAATCTTCGCATTGTCTCGATTAGACCTATAATTCGATACTCACATAGCCTGACTGAGATCTATAGGTAAACACCCACATATTCTCCGTGAGATCCACAATTCCACAGTCACATCGCCTTTTTTGAGATCTACAGTTCCACACTTAAATAGTCTCCCTTAAATCTGCAGTTCCACACTCACATAGCCTCTATGAGATCTACAGTTCCACACTCACATAGCCTTTATGAAATCTACAGTTCCCCCACTCACATAGCCTCTATGAGATCTACAGTTCCACACTCACAAAGTCCCCCTTAAATCTCCAGTTTCACACTCACATAGTTTCCCTTAAATCTAGAGTTACACACTCACATAGCCTCCATGAGATCTACAGTTCCACACTTAAATAGTCTCCCTTAAATCTGCAGTTCCACACTCACATAGCCTTCACGAGATCTACAGTTCCGCACTCACATAGCATCCATGAGATCTACAGTTCCACATTCACCTAGCCTCTATGAGATCTACAATTCCACACCCACATAGCCTCTGTGAGATCTATAGTTCCACACTCACATAGCCTGCATGAAATCTACAGTTCCACACTCACATAGCCTCTATGAGGTCTACAGTTCCATACTCACATAGCCTCTGTGAGATCTACAGTTCCACACTCACATAGTCTCCCTTAAATCTACAGTTCCACACTCACATAGCTTCCATGAGATCTACAGTTCCAAACTCAAATAGTCTCCCTTAGATCTACAGTTCCACATTCACATAACCTCTATGAGACCTACAGTTCTACACTCACATAGCCTCTATGAGATCTACAGTTCTACACTCGCATAGCCTCCATGAGATCTACAGTTCGACACACACATAGCCTCCATGAAATCTACAGTTCCACACTCACATAGCCTCCAAAGTCTACAGTTTAACACCAACATATCTTCCATGAGATGTACATTTCGATACTCACAAGCCTCCCTGAGAGTTCCAGCTTAACACCCACATATCCTCCATGAGGTCTACATTTCGACACCCACATAACCTCCACAATATGTACAGTTCATTATTCGCATGTGTAGGAATTGTAATTCATAGTTTGCTAGCCTCTTCCTGCCTATGAGGATTAATGCCAATTGAGAAACAGCATTCTGTTCGTTTGATGTATATCCATAACATTTAGGACAGCCACGTTAACATTGAACATCAACGTGACATGTTTATTAGGTAATATCCACAATTACAAAATCAAGTTTACAGGTCCCACACCTGTATTCAAGCACAATTAAAGCTAGGAACAAAATGCAAGTCCAAGTACAGATTTCAATTCTGTGATTCTAATTGATACTGAACCGCACAGCACGTATACATTGATATGCCAGCCGATAAACTTATAAAACTCTAAATGATGCTTACACATAGTTGTCCAAATCAATGAAATGATTCCAATCAATCATATCGACAGTACACTTAACTTACATTGTTTGTTTCTACAAATGCTGAAATAGATGCACATATACAAAACAATTTAATGACGACAGAACCAAGGTCATTCTGATCACTACACAAAGACTTTATCATTCACATCCTTTACCTCAAACAAACAATATCAAATATCAGCAACACCAACATTCAATTCACTTAGTCAGTACAAATTCACTTAGTCAGTACAAATTCACTTAGTCAGTACAAATTCACTTAGTCAGTACAAATTCACTTAGTCAGTACAAAACGTAGGTGTTACTCTCGACAGTACTCTCACACTGCACCATCATGTCAATAACATATGCAAGTTGAGACGCATCAGCTCCATTCGCTAATATCTTTCAGTTGATGCCACTAAAACACGTGTATGGTCATTAGTACTTTAAAGACTGGACTATTGTAACTCAAATATATCTGTTTCGTCTCAATATCTACTCCAGAAGCTTCAAAACGTTCAAAACACAGCTGCTCCGATCATCCTTAGAGTACCACGATTAGAGCAGACCTCCCCGCTGGTTTGTACCCTACACTGGCTATCAATTCCATCTAGAATCAAACGCAAAATCTGGTATGTATGCTACGTTTCACTGACGGACTATAGTTTAACATACATATCTGGCATCACCCATGTCAACACACCATCAATATACTTACGCTCCTCTTTTGACAATCATATACTCATTACTCCCACTATGACAACAAAATCATATGGACAACGTTCTTTTACATACCATGGCCCATCAGCGTGGCACGAATTGCCCATTATCTTAAACACATTAAACTTAAATTCATCTTAAACACAAAGACACAGTGAGTGATCCCTTTCAAGAGTGCTCTTAACACTCTTAACACCTTTTTCGACTGCAAGAACAAACTTAAAGACCTATTAATGTTTCCTACCTTACATATTTTTAACATTTAAAAAAAATGTTTTCTAATGTCATGGTGTTTGTTTTCTTGTCTTTTTTTGTTTTATAGTCATATTATTATAGATGTTGTAAAGCGCTTAGAGCTTCTAAAGATTAGGCGCTATACAAAGTCTTCATTATTATTATTATTATTATTATTATTATTATTATTATTATTATTATTGCAACAATGCATACACGGAGGTGCACATGAATTAGTTGATACTATTTATATTTCTTTTATAGAAACTGCTTCTGCAAAGTCATGTATATTTTATGCAAAAAAAACTTGTAACTTAAAAATTTATAATGCTTCTTTACGTGTAAACATGTACGTCAAAGACATGCAAACGTTGTTATACAAGGCAAATTAGTATTTCTCATGTTATTATATGTACTTCTCTGAATGTGTATGACAAGATTAAATTCTAATTTCCGTACAATGTTTCATATAACCTACTTTAGCTGTACATTAGCACATAGATTTGCCGATTTTCTAAACATTAACACAAAAATCATGGACTCGCCCATTTTCTAATCATTAACACAGAAAAGTATGAACTCGCCGATTTTCTAAACATTAACACTATAAAGTATGGACTCGCCACGAAGAGTGTTCTTTTATATTAATTTTATTTCCAGAAGTCCTACTAATCACTGCACAATAATGCTTGCACTGTAAATGCTTACAGCAAAGACAGATAATTGTTTTTATTACATTCGGCCACTTAGTTTCATTTTGTATTTAATAACAAAGCTGACAGTTCTGAGTCAGCTAGTTACGGTAATGTCAAAATGCACTAACAACTTTCTGATCATTTATATTTGGAAAATGGTTCCATAACCTATGAACAATGTTGAATAAAATTGTCTGTAGAAGATATTGCTTAAAAAATTAGAATAGACTTTAATTGGCTGTCTTATACACGATGAGCTGGAAATCCTAACAAAAAAGACAATACACATGTGTGTATTGAAGTTAGTGTAGTGATACCTGATCATCCCAACTTTTGACCTGAATGTACCTGCATCTCCTTTATAACGAAAAGGCTGGCGACCAATATAAATACAAGCCGCTAACGGTATTCTTTAAAAAATGAGAATTTGGAGAAGAAGAAAAAATAAACTATTGAAATTAATTAAAAGAGTTAAGGTAGTTTCCATGATATATAATCTACGCATATACAATCATACACACTGGAGAGTGTCAAGTCGTCATATTGAAATATAGTGTCGAAATTATTGCTTTTCCCCAACATGTCATGTTTGAACACGATAATACATAATGGACAAAGTCACATCACCATCCTGACATGTCATGTTTGAAAACACAATGTTACCCAACTGAAAAAAAATAGCTTAAAAAAGTAAAATCCAAACATGTCGGTCATGGTATTTACTCTCCAATAACATATAGGGCGAGAGTGCCTGTAATCACGTGACTATGATCGGACTACTAATTTAAGAATGACATTTTGATTGACGCATATCTGATACAGATCAGTTTTCTTTGTAATGCCTGATTACTTATCGGTAGATTCGAAAGAATTAGAGCCTTGAATAACGACTGCTAAATTATCCGTCCATTTATTACCATAAACAAATATACTTAGGTAAATGTCTATATCACAGAAGAGAAGAAAGAAATGATATAAAAGAAAAATAATACGCAAACCGAATTCAAATTAAGTACGAGTTATCGATATTCTTTGTAAATAAAAAATGTGTGGAAATTCGTTGTTAAAACAGATATGTGTTAAATGTTTTGATGCGCCTGACTGCTTCGGCAAAATGAACTGGAAGCGAATTAAGATTCTACAGGGAGTGTTTTAAGAAAGAGTTACGGTCAGTATCAGGTACCATAAATCACAGCTTTGACTGTTGAAGAACTGAAGAATGTGATCACGTGGAATATATATGCATCTGTCGATCTACATCTGTCTTCGTCTACTCAAATCAGTCTATTTTTCTTAAGAATTCTCTCTATCTCTCACAAACACACGCACGCACGCACGCACTCACATTTCAGGTATTATTACACACTTCGTAAGTAATTAACGTTCAAATATGACTTGTAAGCCACATTACGTCTTTGAATGATTCATCGCCGGAAGCAATTATGGCGTTAGTTGATGATAAAGCAGTCTTTCACACTGTACTATGACCTGTATATATTATTGTTAGAGAGATTAGCACTAGTGTCAACAATACATGTAATGTAATGTGTTTAGAACTCTAATGAACAATCAGCGACGTGATAGTATCTCATCTCGAACAAACAATTATTATTAGTTCATGGTAGCGACCTGTATATAACAATACGTGTTAACACTATCCTTTATTATTAAAATTTATCTAAATCTGCTTATTTCCACCGATCATATATTCTTGAATTGTTTCCAAGTGAGCAGGGACATTTTTCCGAGTATTAAAGTACCTAGGGTAGGTAAGGGATTCACTCAACAGTTTTATCTATAACCCCTCTTATTTCTCACTGAAGTCATTTTAAAAACGATCACTATCGAACGAGGCTGGGAATGTTCCAGTAACCAAGCTACCCGTATAGACCGTTGTCTTTAGTAATTATGAATTCGGCTTTGACTAGAAAACAAAATAAAAGTTGAAATAAAAGATGACTGTTGCTGTGTTTGTAACAGGAGTTAAAGACTAGTATCGGTTCTTCATATTTGCCCTAAACTAGGTGTAACAATGTAACAATCCCAGTAACAACAACAACAACAACAAGAACAACAACAACAACAATGCAAATACTACTACTAATAATATACTAATAATAAAAAAGAACAAAACAAGAATGCGTGATATTAGATATCAATTATTCATCTGATTTAGTCATTATATTATTGAATTGGCCTCCAAACATGACATGATCATACTGGATATGGTAAGCTTGACAATTGATAATGATGCATGACATTGATATATATGTACGGTTACAGGGATGTTGAAAGAATCTAGCACTCGTATAAAAATGTGTATCGATCAGATTGTATGTTTTATGGATGTAAAGCCTACAAAACATTTAAAACACTAAATATAGACGTGCATTTAGGTGTATACAAAATATGAATGGTTAGTTGAAATTAGTATATTTCCACTCTTCTTCTACCGGCGGTTGGGAAATCAGATTAAACGTTTAAATCTTGAAAACGTTAGCGGTATTCTCGGTAAAATAAAGTCAAATGTTTGTGACATTCTAAGTAAGACCTGTTATGTGATTAATAAATAGGATTCTTTTGATGATAGTCATGCTAATATCTTAATAATGATGGCATTTATTAATGTCTAATCCTTACCTGAATGCAAACAGACGTTTCTCTCATTGTACAACTCAACCAAATTTGTATTGACAGTTTTGTAAGCAAGATGAAAACGATTCATGGCGATACAAAAGCCGTGATCTATAGGATGGCAATAGCCACACAAAAAGAAATAAAAAAAATCCATAAGGTGTGAATTCAAAGACTGTTTTAATCATGTACAGAACGTCAGTGATTTGTTATTCCTTCGCATTTAACGATGACTTTGATTTATCGTACTTGCGTAACAGTCGGCAAGAAGAAGGAGCAATCAAAATTTATGGAAGTCTATGAGGAAAAGAAAACTGACCAAACTAATTTACGCGTCGTTTTAGAAAATGTATTTATTCTAGCTTAATGTAGTTCTCTTATTTGTTTTCTTTTACGGGCATGGTGCAGTTATTTATGGAGTTGCACATGGCTGTATGTTTAAGACAGAAGTGCAATTATCAATAGTTTTCTCCTTCTTTAAAAAAATTACACTCTGAATCCAGCTAGCATTTTAAAACAGTAATGCGTTTGTTGCTTTTTCATTTTGTCAGTATATTTGATTCAAAAGCTCAAGCACAACGTAGCCGTCATAGCCTATGCGATACGCAATTTCCGAATTGCGGTTTTCGTTCAAATGCACATTCAGCTCTAATGTTAGTAAAAACGAATTAATATGCATATTATAAATAGAAACCCGTCTCTTATTTCAATCAAACGGCCACTGTGGACTCCCAGTCAGGATAATGTTTGACTGATTTAATTCCTCCATATTACAACTAGTTCAATCAAATAAATAATGAACAGTTAAAATATTTGTATTAATTTAGGAATAAAGGAGAATATACAACAAAAAATCCCCTTAAATGAGGCAACGAAAGCCCCTGTTCACAAAGTTGCCTGTACACTGCACACAGAGTATAGAAATAAGTAGAATAAATTATACGGTTATACAGCAAATAAAGTATAGAAATTAGTAGAATAAATTATATGGTCATACAGCAAATAAAATATAGAAATAAGCAGTAAGCATATGATATAACTACAGTATATATGATATCATTACAGTACATACAGATATAATTACAGTACACACACACACACACACACACACACACATATATAATGACTGTACATATGGTATAAGTACAGTACATATAGATATGATTACAGTACATGTAGATATAATTACAGTATATGTAGATGTAATTACAGTACATGTAGATATACTTACAACACATGTGATATAGTTACAGCACATATATAGCAATGAAAGGAACATGGATATAAATATGATTTGCTACACTTCTGAGACTTCGACATCTGTAAACAGTGGCAAAATCAATAAATCAAAACTCAAAATAAAAACACCCCACTCCAACCCATGAACAACATAATTGAGTAATCAAAGCATACTGATGGTTATACAGTATGCACCCATCGGCAATCTAAATCAACATACATACATTGATACATACATACATACATACATACATACATACATACATACATACATACATACATACATACATACATACATACATACATACATACATACATACATACTAGAATTTACATGGGAATATAAATACGAAAATATTCCAATTTTCTATACTAGAGACATATAATATTATATAAAAGTGACTGATATTTCAAAAGCATTTTAGTTTTAATGAGTTCATAAAGTTCTGTAACCTACTGGACAGTACGTTTTGACCACCAAAAATTCGGGCTCTAACTCAAGAGCCACGAAGCGCTAAGGTCACGTAACCTTCCATCCTTGTTATAAATGTGACCTGGTACTGGGGACTAAGGGTAAATAATATAACAAAGAAGGATGTTGCAATATATGCAGATGTTAATTACAGGTTATCACAATTTTCAATCGAAGTGCCAGTGGCTATGCCAGGGACGTCAATTCGTTCAATTTTTTCAAGGGGCGGGGGGGGGGAAACTTGACGGACTTGTTAGTTTTCGTATACATGTATAGGTTACATCAATTTAACATCACATGCAAATTCAGGGATGGTAGGGGAGGGGGCAAATAACTGCACATGCCCCCCCCCCCCCCCCCCGAAATGACGTATCTAGTTTATGCTATGTTAAAAGACATGGAAAGTTGAATATTCATGATCCTGCCATCAAGTAAACGACACAAACAGGGAAATTAATATATATCTGTGTCATAAACTTGGTATTTCTCCAGTCCGCATGAATACAAATTCTACATAGGTTAGGCTAATGAGGTCGTGCAGTCAGATAGATTGTTGATACATGTGATATCTAGAAATGTTTTGTTCTATATATTTCTCCTCGTATTTAAGACAATTTAATTAAGTATATTCATCTATTTAGCTAAAACAAACAAAAATATATAAAACATAATCTACTCTACACTGAAAGCAAAAATGCAACGAAAAAAAAACTCTACAAGAGACCATATAAAATTCAGTATGAAATTCTGATGCGAGCTGGATAATTTCTATCTTTCACCAGTCTTGGCTGGTCGAAATTTGACCATACTAAGTTTTTGTAAATGTAATATGTAAAACATGAATGCAAGATTCAAACCTTTTCTCATAATGACGTACAAACGAAAATCTAACCTTTTGGAAATTGAGGTGTTCTAGAATATACGCTTCTAACGTTATCTGTTATCGACGGCAGCGTGACCATGTAACGAACGTACCTTGCATGACGTTTAGACGAGATGTTAAGATTATTTGATAATGGGTCAACATAATACTAAAACTAATATCCAACATCTTTTAAAATATTATTTCGATTCATTGCTTACGAGAGAGAGAGAGAGAGAGAGAGAGAGAGAGAGAGAGAGAGAGAGAGAGAGAGAGAGAGAGAGAGTTGACTCACTTAAATATGATAGCGTTTCCTTGGCTAAAATCACCGCTTCTAAAACACCTGTAATATAACTGTGAATTCCCTTAATAACAGCATGCTATATCAACGATCGGTAGGTATGCTATCACAATGGACCATAACGGCAGACGGCAGACGATATACCTTACAAAGAAATAAAGAACCGCCGAAGGCTATTACCACATGGACCTGCAAGCGCGCACCTTTAACGTTCTCACCAACAATACAACTTCTTGGATAGTGACACCGAAGTCTGGCATAGATAGAGAGTGCTGTAGAAATTACTCGACTTGCTGTGCATTTGATGTAAATTAATTAACGTATAAGCATAATTTAATCCCCCTCCAATATTTATTTCTACCAGACTCCCATTAATATTGCCTGCCTGATTCACATTGGTATTGCCTGCCAAACTGTTATTGATATTGCCTGCCAGACTTTTTTATATTGCCTGCCAGACTTTCATTGGTATCGCCTTCCAAACTCTCATTCCTGATTTATAACTCTCTTTGACCATATTTTAAGTCTAAGATTCGGCTAATGTAGTTATGTGAGAAAGCTTGCCTGTAGCTTATCGTGGGTAGGTGGTTCTTTCCGGGGGTTCTCCTCCACCAATAATACTGGCCGCCATATCGTGTGCTGAAAAATAGCGTTAAACCCTACAACAACAACAACAACAACAACAACATTTTATTTTCGTCCCGTTACGTATTTAGACGTTATGTCAAATAGATAAGTGTTGAGACATGCTGTTAAGTACACTATCAGGTTGCTATTTATCATTCAAGTATAGACACAATCACCTGAGGCAATGGGAGAATTTAAGCGATGGTTAAATTTCCTTATACATTGTGCAGTTAGCAATTTACAACGATTAACTTCAGCAAATTATGAGTGATCGGCTAATAGTCTTGGTTACAAATATCTTTTCACGTTCGTCAAAGCCAGGGAACATTTTAGCATTTTTAAATGCCACAATGATATAGTAAAATACTTAACTAAAGAAGAATAGTTGCAGTTTTCTCCGAAACATGACAAGAAATGCGTTAGCTGCCCGTTTTATTGTTTAATTGCTTGACGAATGGGAGGCTTTATATGAGATCGTGTGTTCATATTAACAACATTTAAAAAAATTGTAGGCAGGATATTTTAAGTAATGATTTGTTCTTTAAATCTAGTATTTCAGAATGTTGTATTTTCATATTCAACCTGAGGATAATGGCGAGTGTGACTTGATTTTAAATTCGGTTATTACACCATTTTAATGCTTAATTATTGCTCACAAGATTATTTTAGGATTTACCTCTGAAATGTTTGCCTGAGCTAAAGTAATTGCCCCACAGATAGACATACGTTATGATTGTCTATGAGCAGAATAATCATTTCAAGATAACCAGTGAAGCTCGTTTATTTCTAAATGAATTTGATTACATCCACGATATTCTAAATGTTACATATTTATGCACATTAAAAAGTGCTTAATAGGCGAAAGGCCAGGAACATCCTTAGTGAGAAATAATAGAATATGTTACAGAGGAATAACCTATTATAACTATAATATGTACACTTATATTATGAATGGATATTAACCACGTCTCTTACACACTTACACATACACACGCACACACACATACACACAAACACACACATACAGAATCAACGGATGTTTGCTTTTATATTCATTTATCTCGCATACGAAGAAGACATATACAATTTTTATGTTATTTCTGATTCCGTTTAAAAAACATTTTTTTAGGGGCATTGTCCATCACACCGTATTATCCCAACCTCATATCCTTCCGAATCCCAGTTTATTCAATTTGTAAGTTTAATGTTTTATTATTATTCATATGCATTTTAGTAGATACCTTGACAAATCATAATCAGTACAAATCTCACGCCCTGATACACCACAATCAATACAGATCTCACACCTTGATACGCCACAATCAATACAGATCCCATGCCTTGATACACCACAATCAATACAGATCTCACACCTTGATACACCACAATCAATACAGATCCCATGCCTTGATACGCCACAATCAATACAGATTCCACACCTTGATACACCACAATCAATACAGATCTCACACCTTGATACACCACAATCAATACAGATCCCATGCCTTGATACACCACAATCAATACAGATCCCATGCCTTGATACACCACAATCAATACAGATCTCACACCTTGATACACCACCATTAATACAGATCCAACGCCTTGATACGCCACAATCAATACAGATTCCACACCTTGATACGCCACACTCAATACAGATCCCACGTCTTTATACACCATAATCAACACAGATACGACGCCTTGATACACCAAAATTAATACACGCCTTGATACAACACAATCAATGCAGATCCATCGCCTTGATACGCCACACTCAACACAGATCCCACTCCTTGATACACCATAATCGATAAAGATACCACGCCTTCATACGCCAACATTAATACAGATCTCACACCTTGATACGCTACACTCAATACAGATCCAACGCCTTGACACACCACAAGCAATACATGCCTTGATCTACCACAATCAATACAGATCCCACACCTTGATACATCTCAATCAATACAGATTCCGCTCCTTGATACACCACAATCAATACAGATCCCAAGCCATAATCAATATAGATCCCACACCTTGATACGCCACAATCATTGCAGATCCAACACCTTGATACGCCACAATCAATACAGATCCCACACCTTGATACGCCAAACTCAATACAGACCCCACACCTTGATACGCCACACTCACTACAGATCCCATGCCTTGATACACCACAATCAATATAGATTCCACACCTTGATACGCCACACTCAATAGAGATCCTACGCCTTGATATGCCACCATTAATACAGATCGCACACCTTCATACGACACACTCAATGCAAATCCCACACATTGATACATCACAATTAATACAGATCCCATGCATTGATACACCACAATCAATAAAGATCCCACGCCTTGATACGCCACAATCAATACAGATCTCATGTCTTGATACACCATAATAAACACAGATCAACGCCTTGATACGCCACACTCAATACAGATCCCACGTCTTGATACACCACACTCAATACAGATTCCACGCCTTGATACGCCACATTCAACACAGATTCCATGCATTGATACACCACAATCAATAAAGATCCCACGCCTTGCTACACCCACTACAACCAATACATATCCCACTCCTTGCACCAAAATCAATACAGATACCACGCCTTGATACGCCACACTAATACAGATCCCACGCCTTGATACGTCACAATCAATACATATCCCACGCCTTGATACACCACAATCAATACACGCCTTGATATACCACAATCAATACAGATCCCACGCCTTGATACATCTCAATCAATACAGATTACCCGCCTTGATACGCCACACTCAATACAGATCCCACGCCTTGATACGCCACCATTAATACAGATCCACTGCCTTGATACACCACAATCAATACAGATCCCATGCATTGATACACCACCGTCAATACAGATCCCACGCCTTGATACAGAGGCTTTGATAATTCACAGCAGATACATGAGGGACAATTGATTTAATCTTTTTTATATTTTATTTTGCTTTGCTGCGTTTTTTCTTGTTCCTTCGTTTGCTTCTTACGTTTGCTTCTTACGTTTGCTTTTTTTAAAAAAAAAATTCCATTCAGAACAAGTTATTCAAGTATTCAAGAGAATACAGGGCAATTCTTCGCTGTGTTCATCACTGTTATTAAATATTTTTAAAGAAAATTATCCGAGTAACGTGTAATATTATTAACTGCATAAACATAGCATAGTCTGATTAACTAGTAAAGATGGCATCGTCTGCAGTTTATAGTTTTAATTTCTTGTCTAATGCTTTTTCTACGTGTACAAAAAATAAATTGTCAATATCAATCTGATCGGTATTAAACTTAATTTCTTTCATTTATTTCTTAGAAAAGTATGTGGCCATTCTTGAACGGTACTTGGTATGGGTATAGCGCACGTATGTGTGAATACAGTATTTCGTTTTAGAGGTAATATCATTGGTAAATTATGGGACAGAGTGTGTATTATATTTAGTTCTAGCGGTAAAGCATTGGTAAAGTTTGGGGCAGTGTGTAAGGTATTTTGTTTTAGCGGTAATAACATGGGTAAAGTTTTGGGCAGTGTGTGTGTACGGTATTTGGTTTTAGCGGTAATAGCATCGGTAAAGTCTGAGGCAGTGTGTACGGTATTTGGTTTTATCAGTAATATCATTGGTAAAGTCTGGGGCAGTGTGTGTACGGTAATTGGTTTTAGCAGTAATATCATTGGTAAAGTTCGGGGCAGTGTGTGTACGGTATTTGGTTTTAGCGGTAATACCATTAGTAAAGTTCGGGTCAGTGTGTGTACGGTATTTGGTTTTAGCGGTAATAGCATTGGTAAAGTCTGGGGCAGTGTGTGTAAGGTAATTGGTTTTAGCGGTAATAACATTGGTAAATTATGGGGCAGTCTGTGTAAGGTATTTGGTTTTAGCAGTAATATCATTGGTAAATCTGGGGCAGTGTGTGTAAGGTAATTAGTTTTAGCGGTAATACCATTTAAAAAGTATGGAGCAGTGTGTTTACGATATTTTGTTTTAGCGGTAATAACATTCGTAAAGTCTGGGGCAGTGTGTATACGCTATTAGGTTTTAGCGAAACATTGGTAAAGTATAGGACCGTGTGTGTGTACGGTATTTATCTGCATGCCTGGCAGAAGATACACATCTTGGTTCGAATTAGTGAGACTTATTTGTTCCAGGGCTGCACCATAATTGAGAAACGTAATAAATATTTATTTCTTCAGGTTAATATAAACTTTAGAAATTGTTGACTATGGTTAATATTTGTCATTCTCATCTTCACGTTGAAATAATTTATGTGTAGACAGTTATCAGCATGTTACATAATATCGATGCGATGTGTATGAGTATAAAAAAACATACACAGAAGGCATTATCTGGGTACATCTCACCTTTAGATTCCTCGCCCACTTTTTTTTATGAAAAACTAGTCTGGACCATACGACATTGTCTAACACTATGCGACTGCGTAGACACCTTTGTGCAGGTGCTTGTACGTGTCGATGGTGACGAGATTATATTACTGTGCCTAACCCTGCACGCATTACTGGATAACTTAGCGTGTACACGTGCACAATGACGTGACTGTGTGACTATTGACAATGCATTCGCAATACGTAGACAGCGTTGTGTACGGGTATGTGCGTGTGCATAGCGACAAACTATACCGCACTGTCTGAACCTGCAGTACAATGTGTTCGTACAGTATGTAGTTTCGCGTGCATATTGACGAGGTCATGTGATATTACTTGACTCTGTACGAGCAATTTGGGAACTTTATTCATGTACTTATGTATAGTGACGAGCAGCAGAGAGGGTGAACAGACCACGTTTTCGAGCAAAAATAAGGCTTCCAACGAAATCTCATTTTAACCAAAAAAAATAAGTCTCCATTTAGCAAACGGAGACTTTACGATTTTTCAATCAATTTTGGTCACAACGATGTGGTCATCACCCTCTCTGCTGCTACGGGTTAATAATTCTTTTACGAGTTCAACCGAATATTTGATCGAGTCCGATACGATATCGTGTCCGAGGATCATGTAAATTTATTGTTATAAATCCGTGCGGGGTCGACTGAGCGTTACTAAAGAAATTTTTAAATTGATTGAAGTCCATATCAGAGCACCATGTCTGTCAAATATTTCGTAGCGTATGTGTATCAACGCCGTTAAACACAGCAAGAATATTACAGTTATCTCTGATCACTTTTGGAATCTGAGTGTAGCGTTGAGTGATATATATCACGTCAGTGTTTTTGTGACGTCCACGGGAAAAGATCCTAGCTGGATTTTTTTGATTGTCTAACATCACATCGTCGTATACGACTAAATTGTTAATGTTCCCATCAAGGTCATCCACGGATGGTGCCTCGTCAATATCAGTTATAAAATCAACGACGTTCTCACCTTTAATCTCTGAAGCGTTTTCATTAAAATCTTTTAGCACTTCATAGCTAGGAGCAACTAAAGACAATTTATCCCACTTCATCCATCTCATTATTAAATTGAGCAACAATTGCGTCTTGCCGGATCCAGATGGCCCGATTATAATTGCGCGGATAGAGTTTGGTAGCGCTGCATGATGCTTAACTGGTTCTCTTGTTTTAGTCGCTGAAAAATCAATTATATCCATATCTCTATACATAAATTATGGATCTATATTGTGTGAAGTGTAAAACGCGTACTGGCACAAATGATGTGACGACGATTACAACTAAAAATAACAGATCTGCACTTACTGGTAGATGTGCAACATGTGGTACAAAAAAATTTAGATTTATTTCTATGAAATCCGGAAATGTTTTTAAAAAAAAACGAGGAGGTGATATCGCAGCCAAATTGGCAAAGCTCCCTGGAACCCCATGGGCAAAGTACCCCGGAGAAAAGCATCTTCCAGGATATAGCTACTGTGGTCCCGGAACACGATTAGATATCAGACTTGATGATCAAAATCAACCCCGATCCGGCGAGTATCCGATAAACGCTATTGATAAGGCGTGTCATGCTCATGATGTTGCATATAAAAGCAGCAATCTGCAAAACAGACATCTCGCGGATGTGAAATTAATTCATGCGTTAAATGCTATTCCTGATAAATCTTTGAAAGAAAAATTGGCTTCGTGGTTGGTAAAATCGGCTATGAAAGGCAAATTGATGATGGGCGCTGGTAATTAATAATATGGAATCTATTTATTATTCTCCGAGAGGATACTGGAAGGGTAAAGCAGCAATCAGTAAACTCGCCAGCGCCGCAAAAGTGAAAAAGGCTACTGCGGCTAATTGGTTATCCAAACAGGCTATATGGCAAATTTATCTACCGCGCCCTAAACAAATCAATTTCTCGCATTTTGATGTTACCGGACCTAATGAAGTTCATCAAGCTGATTTATTGTTTTTACCACATGACAACGGTTACAAATACGCGCTAACCGTAGTTTACGTTGCTAGTCGATACAAACAAGCAGAACCGCTAAAAACAAAATCATCACCTGAAGTTGCTTCTGCATTTGAAAAGATTTATCGACGAGGCCCACTACGCTGGCCAAATCTGTTACAAGTTGATCCTGGCAAGGAATTTCAAGGCGCTGTTTTATCAGCGATGAAACATCACAATGTCACCATCAGACGAGGGCATACTGCGCTACAACGCGATCAGGCAATTGTTGAACGATTTAATCGGACGATTGCTGAGCAGTTATTTGGATATCAATACGCGAAGGAGTTTATTCAGGATAAGAGATCCCGTGAATGGGTTAAGAGATTACCAGCTGTGATTACCGCGCTCAATAACGAGATTACTCGAACAATTAACATGAAACCTGTCAACGCGATTAAGAAAGCGTCTATACTAAAAATGGAAATCCAAGGAATTTCACAAAAAGATTTCAAAGAACCAATTCTTGGTAGTAATGTCACCGTGAGATATTTATACGAACCAGGAGAGCTTGAGGGTGGTAAAAAAAGAGTTACTGATCCTATTTGGAGTGTCACCGTACATAAAATATCTAGTATAACACGATCTACTGGTAGACCAGCAATCTATAAACTAGATTCAACTGCCCCTCAGCGGGGTTTTACACGCGAACAATTACAAGTGATTCCTGACGATACTCAATTACCACCGCGGGGTCTTAACTAGCGCCGTTGCGTCTGTTGCACTCAAGACAAGTCAACATCACATTGTTTCTGACATGACCATTGCTGCTATTCTTTCTGTCTACGGTAAATTGGCGAGGATCTTTATCCGAATACTGCCAACGCATTATACAATTGCAACTCGCGCAGTGATTATTCTGTTGTTGCTTCAGCGTAATTATTAATTCAGCATCAATGTCAAATTTTCGTTGTTTTTTTTTTGTCTTGTTGTTTGTAACCAGAGAGTTTTTTTCTGATTATTTCCTTGACTCTATCAACGCTGACAATATCACTTATTGAAGTATCATTATCGTCACTGACTTCGTCAACAACAATTCTTCGAAGTTGATTTATTCTTCGTACTCTGGATACTGCAAGATAGACTAAATTTGACCATTCAATGCGATTATCCACCATCCAAACAATTGTATCTGATATAGTCAATCCCTGTGAAGAATGTATCGTCGCTGCGTATCCTAGCGTCCATGGGGATTTATTAGCACGCAATGCATCTTCGACGACGCTGATATCAACCAGCACAATATCATTTAACACGAGAATCTGCTTTTCACTCTTCCCTGGAATATCAACTTCTATATTCTGTTTTCGTGTATCCGAAGGCCTATAACACAACGGTACTGGAAATGTTGCAAATTTTTCTTTATGCGTTTCAAATAACTTCATCTGAAGTATGTCTCTGACTATTTTTCTACTTGCAATTATCAAATCGTTTGGTCTCCACGTTTCCCAAAAATCATTTATGGGAATTTCTGAAATTATTTCACGCGCTATTTCACACTGGATTTTATCCGGTTGTAATCTAATTAGCGCTTTGAACTCGCGTAATTGTTCATCAAGTGATCTATAATCAGTGGTAATTTCTTCATAATAGTCTACAAAACCCTTTAGCCATTCATGTGGGGATGCACCGACAAATGGTGGTGGTTGGCCATGATCACCGCACATGACCACTTTTGTATTTTTCAATAACAACCACTCAAGAAAGGTTTGTAATATTTTCAACGATACTGTGCATATTTCATCCCAAATTATGATTTCAGGAATGAATTTATCGCCCATTCGATCAGAAGTCCATTTATCGCCTTTCCATCGAAAGAAACTATGATAAGTACAGGCATTTACCCCTCGCTGTATCATCTCTCTGGCGAGTCTGTGAGTAGGTGTTAACACAATCATGTTTGATTTTGAAACGCGGTATAATTCAATTGCACGAGTTGTCTTTCCTGACCCACCACAACCGTTTAAATAAACTGTCTTGTATCTACATATTGGATCAGATACCGGTGGTGCATTAGAAAATTCGGATTGAATTTCAATGGGGTTACATGAAAGATATTTATCATCCATGGTAGCATCTGCCGATTCACAATACTCATGTAGCGTCTCCTTTTTAAATCTCCAACATCCCCACGTTTCCTCCTGGGATGTGAATTTAGCTACATCTGATTTGTATTTCTCGTGGATATAAATAGAATCAGTGGCTACTCTAACTGCGTTATTAGGAAATCTATTTATCATCGAAAATAAATTGATAGAAGCATAAGCTAGCATAGAACTTCTCAAATGCGTATATTGTTTAATATATCCATCACAATAGGTAACAATTGTACCTAATCGTCTTCCATCGGATAGGAAAGCGTCTTTACGATTTACAAGTTTAGATTAGCCCGAGAGCGGCTAGCAGCAATTAAAAAAATTATACCGGTTCGAGACAGACTTCGTGAGAAACTTCAACAACGACAACAAGCGCAGACTGACTTTTCTGTGTCAAGTGAACAACTGTTCGCCCCGGTAACTAAGGCGACCCGCGATGTGAAAACAGCAACTGAACGAGCAATATTTGGAGATATTCCTGAGGAAGGCAAGCGACGAGAAGTGCCTGTTCTTGGTGTGCTTGAAAAAATTGCAGCAGAGACCGAACAAACAAAAAAGTCTTTAGAAACACTTCCAGTAGACATAGTAACTACTTCACGGCAACAACAAAAAAAGAGCGAGTACTAGAAGAACTAGGTGCTACTGCAAGAAAACCAAAAGAAGAAGAAGACGTTACTATAGAAAAAATGTATTCACCGCAAAATATATTTATACACTATATATACAACATAATTAAACATTATAATGACAATGAGTTAATTGACTTTACCGCGCAGAATTTTTCACACGATAGAAGAACAAGAGTTGTAAACAAAAGGTATAAAGAGTATATAAAAAAAGACGAGAATTGGATAAAAAAAAGTATACCTGGCAAACTGTGATAGATTTAGAATCACAGAAAGTAACCGCAATGATTTTGAGAGTTTTAAAGACGAAGTATGGAATAGAATATATAAAATGTATTCAGTTGAAGAGGATGAAGAGGAGTCAACTGGAGATGGATATTTAGGTAGCGGCATAGTTGAAAACACTAGCGTTACTTGTCCTGGTAATATTCTCAGTGATATATCACGGTTAGAAGTTCTCATCGGGGGGAAGCGAGCCGGAAACAACTCACCGGAAATAATTAATGAGGCCGCTGATATCTGTAGACGATTATTTGCCGGCGGTATCATGGACATTAATGTATATCGAGAACTCATTGCTGAATTAGTTGAAAATCACAAAGATGCCCATGGTTATTACAGCGATTGATCACTAATTAAAAAACTACTAGTTTTAAAACAAGATGATTATACACTACAACCATGATAAACCCGTAAGCGTCTACGTGGTGAACTCACGATTGCCTGTTTATAGAACATATTACGGAGACGGTTTCGGCAATACCATTGCGGGGTTATTTACAAGAATGGCTCCCAAGGTGGCGCCGTTAGCTAAACAATTATCAATGAAAGCCATTGATATTATTCGTGATAAGGAAACCAGCAAAATCGGAAATTTCGTTGGAAATCTTGCAGGAAAGGCCTTTTCTGCCGCGAAAGATAAAAAAGCATCATTGGTGCGAAAGAAACCAACTGTGCTGCCATCAACTACAGTGATGCCTGCAAAAATCAGCAAAGCAATAAATAGCGCAGTGGAAGAAAAACTAGCGTCGTTGACTGCTTCGGTGACTCCGTCGCCATTGACAGCTTCACCGGTAACAGATAGCGCTATCATGAACGCGATAGCAGGAAGTGGTTTGAAAAGAAAACAAAAACGACGATGATTATAAAGAGTTTCACAATTGAAAGCACTAAATAATAATAACAATGTTTAAACGAACAGCTGATCCCGCTCTTGATATGGAAGCCCCAGTGCGCAAAGACGATTCCGTCCGCGATTATCAATACTATTCCTATCATGCAATACAACCCGACCTACGATCGCGAATTGAACTACAAGTTCAAGATACCAGTAAATACTTTTTGCCATGTGAAGCATTTATTGAAATCGAGGGAAAACTCGTAACAAATGTTGCAGCTGATACCCCATTTGCAAATGATCAAAATATCCGAGTTGGTTTTGTTAATAATGGCATAATGGCGTTATTTGAAAGTGCAAGATATCTCATTGATGGAAAAGAAATTGAATCAATAGACCGTGAGGTTGATGTTGCAACAACAATAATCGGGTTAGCAAGATACTCCGATGATTATACAAGATCGGCTGGTCCGTCTATGATGTTTGCAAAGGATACCTCTGATAACGCTGACCACCTTCAATACATTAAAGTGTTAACAGCACAAGATACTGCAGAAGCAAACCAACAAGAAGCAGCTAATCCAGAACGTCGAGCTAGCCCCGGAGCTGCGTTTGATATTCTCAGAGGCGTTAATGGTAATTTCAATTTAGGATTTGCAACACGAGTAGCAACGTTGCAAAGACCACAACGATATTTTTCATGTGCGATTCCACTCCATCACATATTTGGATTCTGCAGAAATGTCAGAAAAGTCATCTATGGAGCCAAACACACAATCGCGTTAGTGCGAAAAGGCAATGACAATGATGCAATTTGGCGTACTGGTGCCGCTGATGGTAAAGTTGTTTTGAGTAAAATAGTATTGTGGATGCCAGTAATGACCCCATCAATTACCACGGAAGAGCGGCTACTTTCATTTATGGACACAGGTGGCAAATCATTGATAAGTTGGCTAACAACAACAACTGATGCCAAAGAGGATAATGTTGCTGATACATTTACATGGCACCTGGCATCAAAACAAGGCGTTTCAGCTCCACGTCATATATTTATAGCGCTGCAGGATCGGGATCGATTAGGCTCCCAAGAATGCAGTCTTATGATATTTGATCGGTTAGGAGTCAAGGAGGTTTCACTGAGAATAAACGGACAACAAGAACCATCTGAGGATATTCAGCTTGATTACGACACTAACCACATAGCACGTGTGTATCATCGGATGCTGTCATATATGGGTCGTGTTCAAAATGTTGATACTGGTTTACAAATATCTCAACTTGATTTTCAAAGCCTCTATCCGATTTATTACTTTTCGCTGGAACATCTTGATTTAACAAGGCAATCCGTCGTTGATATACACTTCAGAGCTCGTATAGCTCCTGGTGGCGTTAATTATAGAGCGATTGCTGTCATTCTCAGTGATAAATCAATGTTGTTAGAAGGGGTTGGTGGACGAATGAGAGTAGTTGATGCACCAGTGGAAAATATGTAAATGAAACTTGAAGAGTTTCCAATTAGATCAATTGAAAGCATAAATGTGTTTTACAATAAAATGACATATAGTGTTGTTAGTGTCAATCTGACTGATGGTCAGGTCAAGAAATTGCGATCAAAATCCGCTAAAGAATGTGGAACAACAATAACGTTAAAACCAGCGCAGATGTCCGGCGGTACACATACAATATCATTAACGGATCGTCAAATAAAACATTTCAATGATGCAATGAAAAATAAGCGAGGGGTTCAAATTGTATTTTCGAAAGCTGCAGTCGCCAACATGATAAAATCAGGTGGTATATTTCCATTGTTAGCTGAAATACCAGCATTGATTGCAGCGGCTGCCCCAGCAGTGGCGAAAGCGGCGGCGTTGGGAGCCGTTGGGACCGCGGCAGGAATGGCGTTAAAAAAGGCAACTGGGAAAGGATATAAAAAAAGGGGAAAGGGTCTAAGACTACCAGGAACCCCGTATTCATGGTACAGCGGGAGATCCGTTCACGGATCGGGTCTAAGAATACCAGGAACGGTTTATTAGTTGAAAGCCCTATTGTTGAGGAGTCTATGACTGAGGAACCTATGGTTCCCATGTCCAATTTTGATTTAATTGATGCTGATAAAAAACCAGCGATAAAAAACTTCAGAGGGGTTTTTATGAGAGATCAATTACCGAGAAAACCAAACAGCGTTGAAACCGGTATCATCAATCTTGATAACAGTAACGGATCGGGAACTCACTGGGTTGCATACGCAATCGATCCGCGTGGGATTGTCTATTTTGATTCATATGGGTTAGCTCCGCCAAGCGAGTTTATGCGGTATATAAATTCTTCGATGAAACTCAAAGAGTTTCCGATTTTTTATTCCACGCTGCCAACACAACAATTAAATGATCCACCGATATGCGGCCGTGAAGTATTAAATGTCCTCGCGGAGATTTCATCGTCACAGAAACCACCTCATCTGGTTGTAAATAAATACACGAGTTTGAAATTACAAGGTAATTTTAGAGAATCAATAAATTGAAAATACTAGAATCTTTACAATAATGATTAATATTTGGGGGCAATCTCTGTCAATGTTAAAACCCACCGCGGAAACATCTGCGGGTTCTATCGAGGATGTAAAAAAAATAATTGAAGATGAAATCGCTGAGACGTTAAATTTAACAAGTGTTGACCCGAACGAAATAGTTGTATTTCAAGATAGCCAGGGTAAATTGAAAAGTAGTAATATATCCGTGAATGACATTTTGATACGGCAGCGCAACGCCGCTGCAAACTCTTTGCGCTGTATTCCAACGATGGACAACTTAAACCAGGCGCACTTGTGTCTACGATCACCGACGCGATTGCCGCCAACGAACGTGAGCTAAATGATCTTATACGAGGTTATAATAGTTTTCGCAAACATGTCGTACATAAATTCTTTGAAACCCCGCTTGTGGTTGGCATGGCACGCTGAAATTATAAACTATCTATCGCTATTCTTTTTTAACAAGGAGGCGGGAAGGATGATGAATGAAAATGAAATCAAGGCAAATTATCTCGATATTTACAATGATATTTTTAAAATAGTAGAAAATCTTGAAAAGGTACAAAAACCCACCAACGACGTCGTTAGTAAGTTTTTTGGATCCCCACCTGTGGCAGACTCGACTCTCGCTGAAATTAGCGAGTTTATTATCAGGCATACTCACAATGCCTACGTCGCTAATAATTTCTTTGGTGTCCCAGCTACATCTACGATGACTCTCAACGATATTATTAGGTTTATGGTGAGACAAGCAACACTTAATACCATCGTTGATAAATTTTTAGGGAGAACACGCGAATCTGAAACCACATCGTTGACAGGCATGACTCTCGCGGAAATTAAAAGCGCTATTGACGAACAAAAACTCACCAACGAGTTTGTTAAAAATTTTTTTAAGGGTTCTGAAAGTAACAGCGTCGATACGACATATAGTCGTATCGTTGGTCATTATGTCGTCCAAACAGATTCTGGATTTAACGACCTTGTTAATTCATTTTTTTATAGGCCATGATAAAAAATAATAAAAAAAGCGAAATCGTAAAAACCTATCTCGACGTCATCAACAATGTTAATAAAGTAGACTTTAAATTCGATCTGATACAAAAACCAATCAATGATGCCGTTGTTAGGTTCTTTGGCCCTATCAGACCGAATAATCTCGACACGTTGATAACCCAAAACCTCAATACAATTAAGTTCGCGCTTGAAGAACAAAAATTTATCTACAACGTCGCTGTTAAGTTCTTTGGAAACCCGTTTGACGCGGTTATATCTCTCGCTGAAATTAAGCGCGTGCTTGAGGAACAAAAGCTCACAAACGAAATGGTTAAAAATTTCTTTGAGGGTTCTGAAAGCCATAATATCACGACGATATATTCTCAACTCAGCAGGTATTATGCCACCCAAAAAGATTTGAAAATTGACCTCCTTTTGACTTTATTTTTCGAAAGACGTGATAGTACGATAATGAAAGATACCGAAATCAAAAAAACCTATCTCGACGTCATCGACGATATTGCTAAACTACGAGAAGATTTTGAAAAGGTAAAAATTCCGCATCCAGACATAGGCGATAAAAATATCGTGTATAAGGTCAATCATGGGACCTTTGATTGGGTAAAAAACTCTAATGCTAAATTGAAAGTCACTAACGTGAAGTGGCCCCATGGTATCTACAGGATGACGTTAATCTCTAACAAGCAATTTGATATCATCGTGAAAGGTAAAACCTACTTTGGTGGCACCGCGACAGTAATTATCGCGGGGGGAGAAGAAGAATTTGAGATTATCGCGGTTGATAACACCATTAGAAAACATATAACCTGGTGTTTAGAATTCGTAGGTGAACTAGACATCCCCCTGATCTACTACCCTGACGATGATGAATAATTGAAAACACTAGCGGGTTTAAAATAACAATGTCAATGACGAAGTCATCGATGAAATCAATTGAACCGATAATAGTCCCATTGACGGAGTCAGCGGTATCACAATCGCATCGATATCGATATGATACCGTGAAAGAGTTTTCCGCGAACTTGAAATCACTTTCTGAGCGTTATCGTGAAAAAATGAAAAAATACCGACGCAGCATAGCAATTATCGACATCACCGTGTACTCGGTGTCCGGTGTGATGGCCAGTGCAGGGGTTATTTTGTCCACGGTGCCCATGATGGCTCCGATTGCAGTTCCAATTGCTATCTCCGCGGCAACAACAATCGCGGCAGTCGCCACCGCGATAACTAAAAAGTTATCATCGTGTTCTCAGAAAAACTCAGTGATTATACAGCTCGGTACCGGGTGGTATTTGACGCGTACTCGAAATTATCCGAGTTGATCTCGCTGTCGATAGAGAATTCGTTCATATCCGATGTTGAATTTTCCACGATGACCCAGTTGTATAACTCCGCGATGTTGAAATTGGAAATTGAAGACAGCGTTAACAATAATGTCACTACAATTCAACGAATTGCAACTGCTTCAACGAATCGCGGAGAATACCACTCCGATACGAACAAGCATGATATCAATAACATCAACAAACCCTGAATTTAGTGTGAACTTCCCTTCTCCGATTCCAGTACGCGAGATCGCGCTGGCAAAATTACGAGTATATCATAGCTGGCCTAATATCAGATCTGTTGCATTTGGCGGTCAGCAACCCAATAACGCACTGGTGTTCTCGTATAAGAATAAACCCGATGGTACTCCAGCGTGGGAAACTGTTTCGTTACCAACTGGGTCGTACCAAATTGAGCCAATCGATGCTGAAATTCAGCGTAGAATAAAATCAATTACTGAAATAGAATCAAAAATAGCTATTAAACTTCATGAACCGACGCTCTCGTCGTCGATCGAAATAAGCACAGAGGGATACGCTGTAGATATCTATAACAGCTCGTTAAGAACAGTGTTAGGATGGCCCGAAAAACAACCGGAGAAATCCACCGCCGACTTAACCACGGACGTAAAATCATATCATGAAATCAATCCCAGTTATCGAGATAATTTATCTGATATAAGAAAAGGAAGAATCGGCGATAGATTTATATTTACCAACAAAGACACATTGCAATGGGATTTTATCATTAAAAGAACAGCCGAGTCAGCTGTTACTATTTCATTTACGCTAAATGACGTCCGTGGTTATTTTAATGAAATTAAACAATTACATGCAACACAACTAGAACAACTACGGCAAACAAAATCGCAAAAACACGTTGAAATAATAAATCAACTTATATCTGACATGGAATATATCTATGAACTAATTATTCAAACAATAATTAATGACAACAGCGACAATAAACAACGATTCCTAACCGATTACAATATCACAGAAGACAATCTGCGTAATTTCAAGTTTCCCAAATACAACGCTGATGAACTAGCAAGAATTGTTAAAACCGATATCAAGGCGCTACAAAAATCAGATTCAACTGTCCTCCTCAGGTATAATAATGATCCAGATGGTGGCGGTAGGCATATTGCCCCGCATAATGTGAATATTTCAACAGTGATTGCTCTCAATTTAGTATGTGATGCAATTGAAGGAAGCTATCAAATTAATCTAGAACAATCAAATCAAGCTCAGCAGGGATATATTCTTTATTCATTTGCACCAACAGCTCCTCCAGGATTCCTAATTATTGAAAACCCAATTAATCCTGTCTAACGAGAATTAATTTCCGACTCACCGACCAGTCAAATAATTTAATTGATCTACAAGATGAGGTGTTAGCGATTAGTTTGTTTGTGAAATCATAAATGATTTTCGTCCTAAAGACTCGATCAAATATTCGGTTGAAATCATTTATTATTTTTGTTAACTTGTAGCAGCAGAGAGGGTGATGACCACATCGTTGTGACCAAAACTGATTGAAAAATTGTAAAGTCTCCGTTTGCTAAATGGAGACTTATTTTTTTGGGTTAAAATGAGATTTCGTTGGAAGCCTTATTTTTGCTCGGAAACGTGGTCTGTTCACCCTCTCTGCTGCTGCTTGACGGAGTACGTGCCAATGCCTTACTTTGCATGAGTGTATCAGTATCTTGGTGTATAAGCATGTACGTGTGCACAGTAACAGAGCAATGTGACAATGCATGTGCACATCGGTACCGTGTTGCATATACGTGTACATATGTACAGTAACAGCGCAAAGTGGCGATGCCTGAATATGCAAGCACAAATAATATTCACTTTATTCTATATGCTTGTACATGTTCATAAAAGCGAAGCAAACCGAATAAAAGCATCAAACCCATAATAAAAAATCAAACTGAAAAAGGCGTCAAACCATAATAAAGAATCAAACTGAAAATAACGTTAACCCCATAAGACGAATCAAATGCATGAAAAAACGAGAGCAAAAAATATGACAAAATGGCGCTAAACACTGGTATTATTATATACCTAAAAGATACACTATTCTTTAGTAAAGAGTTTAGTAATATAATAGAAATAAATAAGTATAGCATTATCGTACACCTAAAAAATACAGTATTATACTATACCTAAAATATATAGTATTATCGTATACCTAAAAAATACAGTATTATACTATACCTTAAAATATATAGTATTATCGTATACCTAAAAAATACAGTATTATACTATACCTAAAATATATAGTATTATCGTATACCTAAAAAATACAGTATTATACTATACCTAAAATATATAGTATTATCGTATACCTAAAAAATACAGTATTATACTATACCTAAAATATATAGTATTATCGTATACCTAAAAAGTACAGTATTATACTATACTTTAAAATGAAGAGTATTATAGTACAGCTAAAATATATAGTGTTACTTGAAAAAAGTACAGCATTATAATATACCTAAAATATATAGTAGTTTCGTATACTATTACATAGTATACATAAAAGATATAGTATTATTGTACACCTAAAAAGTACAGTATTATTTTATACCTAAAACGTATAGTTTTATAGTACACCCATATCAAGTTCATGAATATCCCACACCTGGTATATATTACATTAGCTTAACAATTTTCATAGCGCGTCAATAATAGTTGCACCTGTCTTGAAGTGTCACCAGGTTTCTCTTCTTCTGTCTGTAGTTGATCATACTTATTTTATAATTCGTCCAATTATCATTTAAAATAAATATGATATTATCGTGTTCGTACTAACCCAAACATGGACACAATTAATCCATTAAAATGTGACTAATGTCAGTTTGGTGGGTTATTTTGTTTCATTTTTGTAAATATCCCACACCTGGTGAATATTACATGTCTTAACAATTTACCTAGCTCGTCAAGAATAGTTGCACCTGTCTTGAAGTGTAACCAGGTTTCTCTTCTTCTCCTGTAGTTTTATAATTCATCCAGTTATCATTTAAAACGACATGATCTATATATATATAAATTGTGACTAATGTCAGTTTGGGATTTTTTTATTTCATTTTTTGTCAAATTAAAACAGGAGAAATCAACTAGATCTGTCACAGGCTGTTATAGTTTTCGAATAAAGTTTAGAGCAATAACTGCTGTCTAAAATCTGATTCCGTCGCTGGTACATGCGCACAAACTGCGAATGATATGAGATCTTGACAGAGCTCGAGTTTCTGCGACAGTTTCTTCATAAGCTTTATTAATTTTTTAAAAAAAATATTTAATAACAAATATTTTGTACAAATAATTGCTGTGCAGTGAAAAAAAATCGAATAGTTACACTCTATTGAAGCCGGAAGTTATTACTACGGTGGTAATGATTATTTTGTAAACAGGTTGGACATACGTACACCATATATGTGTAAAATATTTAATGCTACATTCAATAGTAGTCCTTTTTCCTACTAAATGGGGGTGGGGTGGATTGTACCTATATCCATGTCTTGTGGTGCCTTTTTTTACGTCGGTGTATACAGTGAACTTGTAAGAATTCTGCTTAAATATTTAAGGCTGGTTTAGTTAATCAAATAATGGTTTCGAATTAAAGATTCTGAAACTATTATACCGTATTTCGCATAAAGGCCATTACAATTCAAATAGTAATGAGTTTTTTTTACAATTCTAAAATAATTTCAATTCATTTAGTTTCGCTGAAGTAAAGATACTTCCTGACTCTTCAAACTGGTCCAATTTTATTTCAGTTTTGAAACTAAGAACTTCACTATTTACTATCATACTCTAAGAACTTCACTATTTACTATCATACTCTAAGAACTACACTATTTGCTATCATACTCTAAGAACTACACTATCTGCTATCATACTCTAAGAACTACACTATTTACTATCATACTCTAAGAACTACACTATTTACTATCATACTCTAAGAACTACACTATTTACTATCATACTCTAAGAACTACACTATTTACTATCATACTCTAAGAACTACACTATTTACTATCATACTCTAAGAACTACACTATTTACTATCATACTCTAAGAACTACACTATTTACTATCATACTCTAAGAACTACACTATTTACTATCATACTCTAAGAACTACACTATTTACTATCATACTCTAAGAACTACACTATTTACTATCATACTCTAAGAACTACACTATTTTCTATCATACTCTAAGAACTACACTATTTACTATCATACTCTAAGAACTACATTATTTACTATCATACTCTAAGAACTTCACAATTTACTATCATACTCTAAGAACTTCACAATTTACTATCATACTCTAAGAACTTCACAATTTACTATCATACTCTAGGAACTTCACAATTTACTATCATACTCTAAGAACTACACTATTTACTATCATACTCTAAGAACTACACTATTTACTATCATACTCTAAGAACTACACTATTTACTATCATACTCTAAGAACTACACTATTTACTATCGTACTCTAAGAACTACACTATTTACTATCATACTCTAAGAACTACACCATTTACTATCATACTCTAAGAACTACACAATTTACTATCATACTCTAAGAACTACACAATTTACTATCATACTCTAAGAACTACACAATTTACTATCATACTCTAAGAACTACACTATTTACTATCATACTCTAAGAACTACACTATTTACTATCATACTATAGGAACTTCACAATTTACTATCATACTCTAAGAACTACACTATTTACTATCGTACTCTAAGAACTACACTATTTACTATCATACTCTAAGAACTACACTATTTACTATCATACTCTAAGAACTACACTATTTACTATCATACTCTAAGAACTACACTATTTACTATCATACTCTAAGAACTACACTATTTACTATCATACTCTAAGAACTAAACTATTTACTATCATACTCTAAGAACTACACTATTTACTATCATACTCTAAGAACTACACTATTTACTATCATACTCTAAGAACTACACTATTTACTATCATACTCTAAGAACTACACTATTTACTATCATACTCTAAGAACTACACTATTTACTATCATACTCTAAGAACTACACTATTTACTATCATACTCTAAGAACTACACTATTTACTATCATACTCTAAGAACAACACTATTTACTATCATACTCTAAGAACTACACTATTTACTATCATACTCTAAGAACTACACTATTTACTATCATACTCTAAGAACTACACTATTTACTATCATACTCTAAGAACTACACTATTTACTATCATACTCTAAGAACTACACTATTTACTATCATACTCTAAGAACTACACTATTTACTATCATACTCTAAGAACTACACTATTTACTATCATACTCTAAGAACTTCACAATTTACTATCATACTCTAAGAACTACACAATTTACTATCATACTCTAAGAACTACACTATTTACTATCATACTCTAAGAACTACACTATTTACTATCATACTCTAAGAACTACACTATTTACTATCATACTCTAAGAACTACACTATTTACTATCATACTCTAAGAACTACACTATTTACTATCATACTCTAAGAACTACACTATTTACTATCATACTCTAAGAACTACACTATTTACTATCATACTCTAAGAACTACACTATTTACTATCATACTCTAAGAACTACACTATTTACTATCATACTCTAAGAACTACACTATTTACTATCATACTCTAAGAACTACACTATTTACTATCATACTCTAAGAACTACACTATTTACTATCATACTCTAAGAACTACACTATTTACTATCATACTCTAAGAACTACACTATTTTCTATCATACTCTAAGAAATACACTATTTACTATCATACTCTAAGAACTACACTATTTACTATCATACTCTAAGAACTTCACAATTTACTATCATACTCTAAGAACTTCACAATTTACTATCATACTCTAAGAACTTCACAATTTACTATCATACTCTAGGAACTTCACAATTTACTATCATACTCTAAGAACTACACTATTTACTATCATACTCTAAGAACTACACTATTTACTATCATACTCTAAGAACTACACTATTTACTATCATACTCTAAGAACTACACTATTTACTATCGTACTCTAAGAACTACACTATTTACTATCATACTCTAAGAACTACACCATTTACTATCATACTCTAAGAACTACACAATTTACTATCATACTCTAAGAACTACACAATTTACTATCATACTCTAAGAACTACACAATTTACTATCATACTCTAAGAACTACACTATTTACTATCATACTCTAAGAACTACACTATTTACTATCATACTCTAGGAACTTCACAATTTACTATCATACTCTAAGAACTACACTATTTACTATCGTACTCTAGGAACTTCACAATTTACTATCATACTCTAAGAACTACACTATTTACTATCGTACTCTAAGAACTACACTATTTACTATCATACTCTAAGAACTACACTATTTACTATCATACTCTAAGAACTACACTATTTACTATCATACTCTAAGAACTACACTATTTACTATCATACTCTAAGAACTACACTATTTACTATCATACTCTAAGAACTAAACTATTTACTATCATACTCTAAGAACTACACTATTTACTATCATACTCTAAGAACTACACTATTTACTATCATACTCTAAGAACTACACTATTTACTATCATACTCTAAGAACTACACTATTTACTATCATACTCTAAGAACTACACTATTTACTATCATACTCTAAGAACTACACTATTTACTATCATACTCTAAGAACTACACTATTTACTATCATACTCTAAGAACAACACTATTTACTATCATACTCTAAGAACTACACTATTTACTATCATACTCTAAGAACTACACTATTTACTATCATACTCTAAGAACTACACTATTTACTATCATACTCTAAGAACTACACTATTTACTATCATACTCTAAGAACTACACTATTTACTATCATACTCTAAGAACTACACTATTTACTATCATACTCTAAGAACTACACTATTTACTATCATACTCTAAGAACTTCACAATTTACTATCATACTCTAAGAACTACACAATTTACTATCATACTCTAAGAACTACACTATTTACTATCGTACTCTAAGAACTACACTATTTACTATCATACTCTAAGAACTACACTATTTACTATCATACTCTAAGAACTACACTATTTACTATCATACTCTAAGAACTACACAATTTACTATCATACTCTAAGAACTACACTATTTACTATCATACTCTAAGAACTACACTATTTACTATCATACTCTAAGAACTACACTATTTACTATCATACTCTAAGAACTACACTATTTACTATCATACTCTAAGAACTATATTATTTACTATCATACTCTAAGAACTACACTATTTACTATCATACTCTAAGAACTACACTATTTACTATCATACTCTAAGAACTACACTATTTACTATCGTACTCTAAGAACTACACTATTTACTATCATACTCTAAGAACTACACTATTTACTATCATACTCTAAGAACTACACTATTTACTATCATACTCTAAGAACTATACTATTTACTATCATACTCTAAGAACTACACTATTTACTATCATACTCTAAGAACTACACTATTTACTATCATACTCTAAGAACTACACTATTTACTATCATACTCTAAGAACTACACTATTTACTATCATACTCTAAGAACTACACTATTTACTATCATACTCTAAGAACTACACTATTTACTATCATACTCTAAGAACTACACTATTTACTATCATACTCTAAGAACTACACTATTTACTATCATACTCTAAGAACTACACTATTTACTATCATACTCTAAGAACTACACTATTTACTATCATACTCTAAGAACTACACTATTTACTATCATACTCTAAGAACTACACTATTTACTATCATACTCTAAGAACTACACTATTTACTATCATACTCTAAGAACTACACTATTTACTATCATACTCTAAGAACTTCACAATTTACTATCATACTCTAAGAACTACACAATTTACTATCATACTCTAAGATCTACACTATTTACTATCATACTCTAAGAACTACACTATTTACTATCATACTCTAAGAACTACACTATTTACTATCATACGCTAAGAACTACACTATTTACTATCATGCTCTAAGAACTACACTATTTACTATCATACTCTAAGAACTACACTATTTACTATCATACTCTAAGAACTACACTATTTACTATCATACTCTAAGAACTACACTATTTACTATCATACTCTAAGAACTACACTATTTACTATCATACTCTAAGAACTACACTATTTACTATCATACTCTAAGAACTACACTATTTACTATCATACTCTAAGAACTACACTATTTACTATCATACTCTAAGAACTACACTATTTACTATCATACTCTAAGAACTACAATATTTACTATCATACTCTAAGAACTACACTATTTACTATCATACTCTAAGAACTACACTATTTACTATCATACTCTAAGAACTTCACTATTTACTATCATACTCTAAGAACTACACTATTTACTATCATACTCTAAGAACTACACTATTTACTATCATACTCTAAAAACTACACTATTTACTATTATACTCTAAGAACTACACTATTTACTATCATACTCTAAGAACTACACTATTTACTATCATACTCTAAGAACTACACTATTTACTATCATACTCTAAGAACTACACTATTTACTATCATACTCTAAGAACTACACTATTTACTATCATACTCTAAGAACTTCACAATTTACTATCATACTCTAAGAACTACACAATTTACTATCATACCCTAAGAACTACACAATTTACTATCATACTCTAAGAACTACACTATTTACTATCATACTCTAAGAACTACACTATTTACTATCATACTCTAAGAACTACACTATTTACTATCATACTCTAAGAACTACACTATTTACTATCATACTCTAAGAACTTCACAATTTACTATCATACTCTAAGAACTACACAATTTACTATCATACTCTAAGAACTACACTATTTACTATCATACTCTAAGAACTACACTATTTACTATCATACTCTAAGAACTACACTATTTACTATCATACTCTAAGAACTTCACAATTTACTATCATACTCTAAGAACTACACAATTTACTATCATACTCTAAGAACTACACTATTTACTATCATACTCTAAGAACTTCACTATTTACTATCATACTCTAAGAACTACACTATTTACTATCATACTCTAAGAACTACACAATTTACTATCATACTCTAAGAACTACACTATTTACTATCATACTCTAAGAACTTCACAATTTACTATCATACTCTAAGAACTACACAATTTACTATCATACTCTAAGAACTACACTATTTACTATCATACTCTAAGAACTACACTATTTACTATCATACTCTAAGAACTACACTATTTACTATCATACTCTAAGAACTACACAATTTACTATCATACTCTAAGAACTACACTATTTACTATCATACTCTAAGAACTTCACAATTTACTATCATACTCTAAGAACTACACAATTTACTATCATACTCTAAGAACTACACTATTTACTATCATACTCTAAGAACTACACTATTTACTATCATACTCTAAGAACTACACTATTTGCTATCATACTCTAAGAACTACACTATTTACTATCATACTCTAAGAACTACACTATTTACTATCATACTCTAAGAACTTCACAATTTACAATCATACTCTAAGAACTACACAATTTACTATCATACTCTAAGAACTACACTATTTACTATCATACTCTAAGAACTTCACTATTTACTATCATACTCTAAGAACTACACTATTTACTATCATACTCTAAGAACTACACAATTTACTATCATACTCTAAGAACTACACAATTTACTATCATACTCTAAGAACTACACAATTTACTATCATACTCTAAGAACTACACAATTTACTATCATACTCTAAGAACTACACTATTTACTATCATACTCTAAGAACTACACTATTTACTATCATACTCTAAGAACTACACTATTTACTATCATACTCTAAGAACTACACTATTTACTATCATACTCTAAGAACTACACTATTTACTATCATACTCTAAGAACTACACTATTTACTATCATACTCTAAGAACTACACAATTTACTATCATACTCTAAGAACTACACTATTTACTATCATACTCTAAGAACTACACAATTTACTATCATACTCTAAGACCTACACTATTTACTATCATACTCTAAGAACTACACTATTTACTATCATACTCTAAGAACTACACTATTTACTATCATACTCTAAGAACTACACTATTTACTATCATACTCTAAGAACTACACTATTTACTATCATACTCTAAGAACTTCACTATTTACTATCATACTCTAAGAACTACACTATTTACTATCATACTCTAAGAACTACACTATTTACTATCATACTCTAAGAACTTCACAATTTACTATCATACTCTAAGAACTACACAATTTACTATCATACTCTAAGAACTACACAATTTACTATCATACTCTAAGAACTACACTATTTACTATCATACTCTAAGAACTACACTATTTACTATCATACTCTAAGAACTACACTATTTACTATCATACTCTAAGAACTACACTATTTACTATCATACTCTAAGAACTACACAATTTACTATCATACTCTAAGAACTACACTATTTACTATCATACTCTAAGAACTACACTATTTACTATCATACTCTAAGAACTACACTATTTACTATCATACTCTAAGAACTACACTATTTACAATCATACTCTAAGAACTACACTATTTACTATCATACTCTAAGAACTACACTATTTACTATCATACTCTAAGAACTACACTATTTACTATCATACTCTAAGAACTACACTATTTACTATCATACTCTAAGAACTACACTATTTACTATCATACTCTAAGAACTACACTTTTTACTATCATACTCTAAGAACTACACTATTTACTATCATACTCTAAGAACTACACTATTTACTATCATACTCTAAGAACTACACTATTTACTATCATACTCTAAGAACTTCACAATTTACTATCATACTCTAAGAACTACACTATTTACTATCATACTCTAAGAACTACAGTATTTACTATCATACTCTAAGAACTACACTATTTACTATCATACTCTAAGAACTACACAATTTACTATCATACTCTAAGAACTACACTATTTACTATCATACTCTAAGAACTACACTGTTAACTATCATACTCTAAGAACTACACTATTTACTATCATACTCTAAGAACTACACTATTTACTATCATACTCTAAGAACTACACTATTTACTATCATACTCTAAGAACTACACTATTTAATATCATACTCTAAGAACTACACTATTTACTATCATACTCTAAGAACTACACTATTTACTCTCATACTCTAAGAACTACACTATTTACTATCATACTCTAAGAACTACACTATTTACTATCATACTCTAAGAACTTCACAATTTACTATCATACTCTAAGAACTACACAATTTACTATCATACTCTAAGAACTACACAATTTACTATCATACTCTAAGAACTACACAATTTACTATCATACTCTAAGAACTACACTATTTACTATCATACTCTAAGAACTACACAATTTACTTATCATACTCTAAGAACTACACTATTTACTATCATACTCTAAGAACTACACTATTTACTATCATACTCTAAGAACTACACTATTTGCTATCATACTCTAAGAACTACACTATTTACTATCATACTCTAAGAACTACACTATTTACTATCATACTCTAAGAACTTCACAATTTACTATCATACTCTAAGAACTACACAATTTACTATCATACTCTAAGAACTACACTATTTACTATCATACTCTAAGAACTTCACTATTTACTATCATACTCTAAGAACTACACTATTTACTATCATACTCTAAGAACTACACTATTTACTATCATACTCTAAGAACTTCACAATTTACTATCATACTCTAAGAACTACACAATTTACTATCATACTCTAAGAACTACACTATTTACTATCATACTCTAAGAACTTCACTATTTACTATCATACTCTAAGAACTACACTATTTACTATCATACTCTAAGAACTACACTATTTACTATCATACTCTAAGAACTTCACAAGTTACTATCATACTCTAAGAACTACACAATTTACTATCATACTCTAAGAACTACACAATTTACTATCATACTCTAAGAACTACACTATTTACTATCATACTCTAAGAACTACACTATTTACTATCATACTCTAAGAACTACACTATTTACTATCATACTCTAAGAACTTCACAATTTACTATCATACTCTAAGAACTACACAATTTACTATCATACTCTAAGAACTACACTATTTACTATCATACTCTAAGAACTTCACTATTTACTATCATACTCTAAGAACTACACTATTTACTATCATACTCTAAGAACTACACTATTTACTATCATACTCTAAGAACTTCACAATTTACTATCATACTCTAAGAACTACACAATTTACTATCATACTCTAAGAACTACACTATTTACTATCATACTCTAAGAACTTCACTATTTACTATCATACTCTAAGAACTACACTATTTACTATCATACTCTAAGAACTACACTATTTACTATCATACTCTAAGAACTTCACAATTTACTATCATACTCTAAGAACTACACAATTTACTATCATACTCTAAGAACTACACTATTTACTATCATACTCTAAGAACTTCACTATTTACTATCATACTCTAAGAACTACACTATTTACTATCATACTCTAAGAACTACACTATTTACTATCATACTCTAAGAACTTCACAATTTACTATCATACTCTAAGAACTACACAATTTACTATCATACTCTAAGAACTACACAATTTACTATCATACTCTAAGAACTACACTATTTACTATCATACTCTAAGAACTACACTATTTACTATCATACTCTAAGAACTACACTATTTACTATCATACTCTAAGAACAACACAATTTACTATCATACTCTAAGAACTACACAATTTACTATCATACTCTAAGAACTACACTATTTACTATCATACTCTAAGAACTTCACTATTTACTATCATACTCTAAGAACTACACTATTTACTATCATACTCTAAGAACTACACTATTTACTATCATACTCTAAGAACTTCACAATTTACTATCATACTCTAAGAACTACACAATTTACTATCATACTCTAAGAACTACACTATTTACTATCATACTCTAAGAACTTCACTATTTACTATCATACTCTAAGAACTACACTATTTACTATCATACTCTAAGAACTACACTATTTACTATCATACTCTAAGAACTTCACAATTTACTATCATACTCTAAGAACTACACAATTTACTATCATACTCTAAGAACTACACAATTTACTATCATACTCTAAGAACTACACTATTTACTATCATACTCTAAGAACTACACTATTTACTATCATACTCTAAGAACTACACTATTTACTATCATACTCTAAGAACTACACTATTTACTATCATACTCTAAGAACTACACTATTTACTATCATACTCTAAGAACTACACTATTTACTATCATACTCTAAGAACTACACTATTTACTATCATACTCTAAGAACTACACTATTTACTATCATACTCTAAGAACTACACTATTTACTATCATACTCTAAGAACTACACTATTTACTATCATACTCTAAGAACTACACTATTTACTATCATACTCTAAGAACTACACTATTTACTATCATACTCTAAGAACTACACTTTTTACTATCATACTCTAAGAACTTCACAATTTACTATCATACTCTAAGAACTACACAATTTACTATCATACTCTAAGAACTACACTATTTACTATCATACTCTAAGAACTACACTATTTACTATCATACTCTAAGAACTACACAATTTACTATCATACTCTAAGAACTACACTATTTACTATCATACTCTAAGAACTACACTGTTTACTATCATACTCTAAGAACTACACTATTTACTATCATACTCTAAGAACTACACTATTTACTATCATACTCTAAGAACTACACTATTTACTATCATACTCTAAGAACTACACTATTTACTATCATACTCTAAGAACTACACTATTTACTATCATACTCTAAGAACTACACTATTTACTATCATACTCTAAGAACTACACTATTTACTATCATACTCTAAGAACTACACTATTTACTATCATACTCTAAGAACTTCACAATTTACTATCATACTCTAAGAACTACACAATTTACTATCATACTCTAAGAACTACACAATTTACTATCATACTCTAAGAACTACACAATTTACTATCATACTCTAAGAACTACACTATTTCCTATCATACTCTAAGAACTACACAATTTACTATCATACTCTAAGAACTACACTATTTACTATCATACTCTAAGAACTTCACAATTTACTATCATACTCTAAGAACTACACAATTTACTATCATACTCTAAGAACTACACAATTTACTATCATACTCTAAGAACTACACAATTTACTATCATACTCTAAGAACTACACAATTTACTATCATACTCTAAGAACTACACTATTTACTATCATACTCTAAGAACTACACAATTTACTATAATACTCTAAGAACTACACTATTTACTATCATACTCTAAGAACTACACTATTTACTATCATACTCTAAGAACTACACTATTTACTATCATACTCTAAGAACTACACTATTTACTATCATACTCTAAGAACTACACTATTTACTATCATACTCTAAGAACTTCACTATTTACTATCATACTCTAAGAACTACACTATTTACTATCATACTCTAAGAACTACACTATTTACTATCATACTCTAAGAACTTCACAATTTACTATCATACTCTAAGAACTACACAGTTTACTATCATACTCTAAGAACTACACAATTTACTATCATACTCTAAGAACTACACTATTTACTATCATACTCTAAGAACTACACTATTTACTATCATACTCTAAGAACTACACTATTTACTATCATACTCTAAGAACTACACTATTTACTATCATACTCTAAGAACTACACAATTTACTATCATACTCTAAGAACTACACTATTTACTATCATACTCTAAGAACTACACTATTTACTATCATACTCTAAGAACTACACTATTTACTATCATACTCTAAGAACTACACTATTTACTATCATACTCTAAGAACTACACTATTTACTATCATACTCTAAGAACTACACTATTTACTATCATACTCTAAGAACTACACTATTTACTATCATACTCTAAGAACTACACTATTTACTATCATACTCTAAGAACTACACTATTTACTATCATACTCTAAGAACTACACTATTTACTATCATACTCTAAGAACTACACTATTTACTATCATACTCTAAGAACTACACTATTTACTATCATACTCTAAGAACTACACTATTTACTATCATACTCTAAGAACTTCACAATTTACTATCATACTCTAAGAACTACACAATTTACTATCATACTCTAAGAACTACACTATTTACTATCATACTCTAAGAACTACACTATTTACTATCATACTCTAAGAACTACACAATTTACTATCATACTCTAAGAACTACACTATTTACTATCATACTCTAAGAACTACACTATTTACTATCATACTCTAAGAACTACACTATTTACTCTCATACTCTAAGAACTACACTATTTACTATCATACTCTAAGAACTACACTATTTACTATCATACTCTAAGAACTACACTATTTACTATCATACTCTAAGAACTACACTATTTACTATCATACTCTAAGAACTTCACAATTTACTATCATACTCTAAGAACTACACAATTTACTATCATACTCTAAGAACTACACAATTTACTATCATACTCTAAGAACTACACAATTTACTATCATACTCTAAGAACTACACTTTTTACTATCATACTCTAAGAACTACACAATTTACTATCATACTCTAAGAACTACACTATTTACTATCATACTCTAAGAACTTCACAATTTACTATCATACTCTAAGAACTACACAATTTGCTATCATACTCTAAGAACTACACAATTTACTATCATACTCTAAGAACTACACAATTTACTATCATACTCTAAGAACTACACAATTTACTATCATACTCTAAGAACTACACTATTTACTATCATACTCTAAGAACTACACTATTTACTATCATACTCTAAGAACTTCACTATTTACTATCATACTCTAAGAACTACACTATTTACTATCATACTCTAAGAACTACACTATTTACTATCATACTCTAAGAACTTCACAATTTACTATCATACTCTAAGAACTACACAGTTTACTATCATACTCTAAGAACTACACAATTTACTATCATACTCTAAGAACTACACTATTTACTATCATACTCTAAGAACTACACTATTTACTATCATACTCTAAGAACTACACTATTTACTATCATACTCTAAGAACTACACTATTTACTATCACACTCTAAGAACTACACAATTTACTATCATACTCTAAGAACTACACTATTTACTATCATACTCTAAGAACTACACTATTTACTATCATACTCTAAGAACTACACTATTTACTATCATACTCTAAGAACTACACTATTTACTATCATACTCTAAGAACTACACTATTTACTATCATACTCTAAGAACTACACTATTTACCATCATACTCTAAGAACTACACTATTTACTATCATACTCTAAGAACTACACTATTTACTATCATACTCTAAGAACTACACTATTTACTATCATACTCTAAGAACTTCACAATTTACTATCATACTCTAAGAACTACACAATTTACTATCATACTCTAAGAACTACACTATTTACTATCATACTCTAAGAACTACACTATTTACTATCATACTCTAAGAACTACACAATTTACTATCATACTCTAAGAACTACACTATTTACTATCATACTCTAAGAACTACACTATTTACTATCATACTCTAAGAACTACACTATTTACTATCATACTCTAAGAACTACACTATTTACTATCATACTCTAAGAACTACACTATTTACTATCATACTCTAAGAACTACACTATTTACTATCATACTCTAAGAACTACACTATTTACTATCATACTCTAAGAACTACACTATTTACTATCATACTCTAAGAACTACACTATTTACTATCATACTCTAAGAACTACACTATTTACTATCATACTCTAAGAACTACACTATTTACTATCATACTCTAAGAACTACACTATTTACTATCATACTCTAAGAACTACACTATTTACTATCATACTCTAAGAACTACACTATTTACTATCATACTCTAAGAACTACACTATTTACTATCATACTCTAAGAACTTCACAATTTACTATCATACTCTAAGAACTACACAATTTACTATCATACTCTAAGAACTACACAATTTACTATCATACTCTAAGAACTACACAATTTACTATCATACTCTAAGAACTACACTATTTACTATCATACTCTAAGAACTACACAATTTACTATCATACTCTAAGAACTACACTATTTACTATCATACTCTAAGAACTTCACAATTTACTATCATACTCTAAGAACTACACAATTTACTATCATACTCTAAGAACTACACAATTTACTATCATACTCTAAGAACTACACAATTTACTATCATACTCTAAGAACTACACAATTTACTATCATACTCTAAGAACTACACTATTTACTATCATACTCTAAGAACTACACAATTTACTATCATACTCTAAGAACTACACTATTTACTATCATACTCTAAGAACTACACTATTTACTATCATACTCTAAGAACTACACTATTTAGTATCATACTCTAAGAACTACACTATTTACTATCATACTCTAAGAACTACACTATTTACTATCATACTCTAAGAACTTCACTATTTACTATCATACTCTAAGAACTACACTATTTACTATCATACTCTAAGAACTACACTATTTACTATCATACTCTAAGAACTTCACAATTTACTATCATACTCTAAGAACTACACAATTTACTATCATACTCTAAGAACTACACAATTTACTATCATACTCTAAGAACTACACTATTTACTATCATACTCTAAGAACTACACTATTTACTATCATACTCTAAGAACTACACTATTTACTATCATACTCTAAGAACTACACTATTTACTATCATACTCTAAGAACTACACTATTTACTATCATACTCTAAGAACTACACTATTTACTATCATACTCTAAGAACTACACTATTTACTATCATACTCTAAGAACTACACTATTTACTATCATACTCTAAGAACTACACTATTTACTATCATACTCTAAGAACTACACTATTTACTATCATACTCTAAGAACTACACTATTTACTATCATACTTTAAGAACTGCACTATTTACTATCATACTCTAAGAACTACACTATTTACTATCATACTCTAAGAACTGCACTATTTACTATCATACTCTAAGAACTACACAATTTACTATCATACTCTAAGAACTACACTATTTACTATCATACTCTAAGAACTACACAATTTACTATCATACTCTAAGAACTACACTATTTACTATCATACTCTAAGAACTTCACAATTTACTATCATACTCTAAGAACTACACAATTTACTATCATACTCTAAGAACTACACTATTTACTATCATACTCTAAGAACTACACTATTTACTATCATACTCTAAGAACTACACTATTTACTATCATACTCTAAGAACTACACTATTTACTATCATACTCTAAGAACTACACTATTTACTATCATACTCTAAGAACTACACAATTTACTATCATACTCCATTTGCAAGTTACAAAACTTGAAATAACTGTTTATATATAAACATATAAAAACCAACTTCAGCTTCCATGATTATTACAAATTCTTATGCAACCATAAACATCAACTGAATTGAAACTGGAGGTAATATAATCGATATAAGTGAAATATATTGTATGCTCTATGACGAAACTATGATAATGATAATGAATATTTATTTTAGCATGTCCCGTGTATACGAATATGCATGTAAACCTAATTCGAATATACTTATGCAATAAATCATCCATGCACAACTACAATTAATTTTTCACTGATATAAATAAATAAAAAATATGTATACCGGCGAAATTTGTTTATGAAGCTATTAAAACAAGAGATATATTTTATTCATTTAGTAATTTATTGTTAAGGTTGTGTATTATTATCTATCCTCTCTTTTCTAACTCTTAACAATTACAATGTTGATTTCATGTTCAAAGTGGTACATGTTATTGGGTTTAATGCCGTTTTTCAGCACACGATTGGCTATACATGGTGGTCAGTATTAATGGTGTAGAAAGAACCCAAGAAAACCCCCGGAAAGAACCATCCACCCACCAGAAGCTACTGGCGAGCTTTCTCACATACAGATGGCAGTGATCCATAACGGAGTGTGCTTTAGACCACTTGGCCACTCGGGGCTCCAAAATGATACATACCACATTTCATAACCAAGCAATATATTTGTAATATGGAGTCTTTCAGCATGTACACGATTATGATACCAAATCTGCATGAATATAAAACAATTACATTTGTCGACTTGTTGAGAACATTTGTAACTGATTATTATGTTCGAAATTTAGTACACGGTTAATAAGGGCGTGCTGCTAGAACGATGTAATTCTGAAATAAAAAGCAGTTATTTGCCATTCCTAGTAAGGGAGTTTTAAAAGAAAGTTTTAAGATAAAATAAAAAGTGTTTTTTAAAAATCTTCAAAGAGTTGGGATAATATAGTTGAAAGAAAGTTTGAACATAAAGAATACAAAAAAGTCCTTATAAAAAAACGGCATGCGGCCGCGAGTTTTAACTCGTGACCGCTTGCCTCGCATTCGTGACACACATAAAGACAATGTTCT